>JAOXNX010000011.1:22019902-22042358 GCA_028566075.1 Solidago caesia | reverse complement strand
GTCATTTTGCCTGCAAACCACATGTAACAGCTTATATATTCTTCATTGATAGGCTCATAAATTCTGCCGAGGACATAGAATTGCTTCATTATGCAGGCGTTATGCAGCATACTCTTGGTGGAAATAAAAATGCTGCAAGACTTGTGAACAAACTTTGTAAAGAGGTAGCAGGGGCAGTAGATGACTCGTATTTACATAATGTTCTTTGGGAGATTAATTGTTACTGCAATGATGGTTGGAATCAGAAGAGAGCGAAACTGAAACACGAGTATTTTTACAACGTATGGGTATCCCTCTCTACTATTGCAGCTATTGTATTGATCTATCTTGCCATACTTCAAACAGTCGCAGCGCTTGGAGATGATAAGGCACAAGCTCATATCAATGGAAATGGATTTTGGTTTTCCTTTGCAGACACTTTTGCTGTACCATATAGAGGTGTTAAGGCCCGTAAGAGCTCGTCCATGCCTGAGATTGATCAATACATTCAATGGTTCTTTGGTCCAAAAGTACGTGATGACATTAAGCCTTTCTACTTCATGAGTTGTTAGTGATTATTTCCAAATAAAATGCAGGAACTGTATCTTCATATTTGTTGTCTGTATCTGTTTTGAGTAAAATGTACTTCGTTATCCATTGATCTCATATTATTGCAAGCAAAATAATACTTCATGCATTACAGTTTCTGTTACTTAACACATATCGTATAAGTTTCAAGGCACCAGGCCTAGAACTCACAACTCTTACATACAATTAAAGCAGGGGCACCCCAACTGATTTCAGGGCCTAAAGTGAAATTAGGAATTGGATCTTATTGATTAAAGCTTTTAAATGCTAAAACTCGATCAAACTAAAGTTTGGGCACATATTTGGCTTATCTGTTTACAACTCGTCTCAACTGTCAAAAAGAGACCCTCAAAAATAGACTCATTCTTTTGGGTTCAGAAATGGACTATTATACTAGTGCGCACAAAATTGGCGCTTTAAAAAGTCAAACCTAAAACCTGAAATAAGGCACGTTCAATGTGTTCATTTTGGTTAAAATAAGCCTCTGTTACTGTTGCTCATTGTGTACTACCATAATAGTCAATATCATCCTGTGCCAATTAATAGTAGAAGAGAAGCCGGAATGGTTGGTAGCAATCAAGGACATGCAGCGTGAAGCAAGCATAGGTCTGTGTGTCTCTTGGGCTGTTAATTAAATATCATGTAACCTATACTGAGTAGAATTGGATGGGCTGGGCTCATAGGAAACCCAACTCCTGTGAAGTGCTGGAGTAAAAGCTAATGTTGTTTACTTGCACCCAAATAACTCTTTTAGATAAGCACACACTTTCATTGTCATACAGAGTGAGCAAAAGAGGCCCGATTGAATAAAATGATTGGTATAAGCAAAAAAGACCATTTAACTCCAAACTGGAACTTTATAAATGTATACCAACCACTGTAGTGGTACAATAATAAGATAAAATAACTTGAAGTTTTCATTGTCATTGCACAAATGAATCCCTAAACTATCACCATAACTATAGTCATGAATGGTTTTATAAATCTAAGTTTTGAATGAATAATGATAACAATATGACACCAGAGTCGTAGAGCATATTTTTGGAAGTTGCAACTGTTACTCCTCGTCTATCCCAGATGCAAAGTGCCCATTGTTTCTATCCTGCAAGCATAAACAGAAAAAATCAGAACACTCTTTCCAGGTTTTTTAAAACAGGTTACAACACAGACAAGTATAGAATTGTGAAGTTTGCCTACCCGACACATCATTCGCTGCTTGTTCAGAAACTGGGTCCTTGCCTTGTTGACGATCGAGTTTGGAGATCTGTACATCCTCTGGAAAGGGAAAAAAACCGAAATTGTAATGCTTGTTGCAGTTAAAAAGCTTAATCCCCACATGGCAAGAATAATTGTGCTAAGATGAAAAAACTTGTGCAGAAGGAAACAACTGTTTAAAGGAAGATCCGCACATTTAAAACTTGAACTTCGAAATTGGATTAATACATGATTAGTTAGATACTGATTGCGAGTCAAAAAAAATAGTAAGACGAATCTAAACTCTCACGTAAACAAAAATTGGTTTCAGCATAAGATCAGTTGCAAGCAGAATAAAAAATCGCCTAAGATTGAAATGGAAGATACGACACACATGCAGATATATAAAAAGGGTGATACGATGTGTAGCTTCAAAGGCTAAGTGGTTACATGATTCACAAAATGCAAGCTACCCGCAGCATAGTCAAATACAAGGTTTTGGTGTCCACATTCCAAGTGTAGGAATAGCAACTAACTTCTTGATACCATATCAAGTGTTCAGGAATTAAAAAAGTTAATGTGTTAATGTTAATATTGTTACTAGTCACGATAAGAATAATGTTAAGTTTCTGCTTTAAGAAAAGCACAGGTTTTAAATAATTTATTTAGCGTTTACTAGTTTATTTTGGATTTGAAAGAGTATAGTTTACATGGTCTAGTCTTCCTGGTAAAAGGGGATTTTAGCTATTAATTAGGAGTTTCTGTTTTGCATAACAGCTATATACCTGATGTACGTGAGTTGAGTTAATTAATCCACTTATTCAACTTTTAATATCTATTTTCTCTGCTTAAAATATATCTATTCCTAATTCAGTCTCCATTACTAAAACTCACAAACAAATCCTGAACTAATAAGTCAACAGTCATTTATTTATTTCTAAAAACATTCACAACCTAAAACTTTAAACGATGGAAACATGATTGCAGTTTGAGATGTAAAGAGAATGAACAAACCTTTTCGACCTCTGAGATATGATCCGTGCCGGATAGGAGCTTTTTCTTTGGTGTAAAGCTAAATACCTCATGAAGAAATTCATTTTCCTGTTCAAATATAATCAATAATTTCACTAAATCATGGAGATAGAAATGTGCTAAAAAATAAACAACCTTTTGGTTGTATTAGTTTGCTGACACTTCCAAGAAACAAAATACTCTGCTTTATGTCATGAATCTTTCTTAAACTATATACAAATAGAAAAGATCTAAAGATAATGCCAATCAAACCTGCATATGTTTAATGAATCCTCCACCAAGAAATCCCTTTATGTAGTTCAACTGTTAAAACATTTTAATTAGAAAAAAATAGTAATGGATACCTATAGCAAAATAACATTCAAATAAGAGCACGAAAGCAAACCCGTATTAGTTGGGACCAAGTTGTAGTCGTAAGCGACGCTCCACCAATCTTCACTGAGGTTTCCGGAGTGTAACCGTCCTGGTTATAAGTTATAACAAATTAAAATGATAAGTGATCAACTTTATTTTACATGCATTCAGAGTAGAGCCGTAAAGCTATCAATTTTGACCCAATTACGAGAGAATACAGGTTATCTTTTATCTGTATCGGGTCAAACAATTTGAAAGTTGCACAAACTCACAAAGTGTGATTTTAACATATAAAACCTCCTAAATAAAAATCAATAAAATATATATATATATTGAAGTAATATAACTATGGTAATCAGACTTGAAAACAAATTAGCCGGATAAAAAAATGGCAAAACAATGTTCCGAGTTAACCTGCCCACCCATAAGGCCATACGAAAAATTACCCATTTTGACCCATTAACGCGCTCTACCCGTCCATTTGGCTACCTCTAATAAGAATTATTTTAAAAATTGGATAGATACGTACCTCGAGAAATTCCAGAATATCTCGAAAGGTGTTGCGCTGGGTGTTGAGATCCTTTTTGGCAGAACCCTTTCCTGCAGCCTCAGCAGAAAGGTCCCGAACTTGATTCAAGACTTTCGATCTTAAACCCTGTATATGGGTAACATCCCGGGAACTAATGCCACCATTGACCGAGATGTCTCCTTTAGAGGAGCCACAGAACTTTTCCAAATTTCCCCTCTCATATATCAAAGCAAGGGCTTCACCGGCTGCAATTCGCACAGATCTGTCATCCTTCTCTAGAAGAGTTGAAAAATAAGAAACGGACCTGCAAAGTACATTCAGTAAGCTGGCTTTTACAGACTATACAAGCACAAACTTAAAAAGACAAAAATACAAATTTAACTTACTCTTGCCAACTTTTAGGATCTAGTGTCCGCCCATCCGTCGTCGTAAGCAGAAACGACCAAGCAGACACAACAGCTGCTATTATTCCTGGCGACGGCTTAGTGGCAACAACCTGAAACTTGCACAGATTTAGCATACATCATAGACGTAAAGGTCTATGAATTTAGAGGGGGCAATTTCAACACATTGACTTAAGGGTCGATTCGGATTGTGATATATCTCTAGCGAGATAAATGGCTGAAAAGGAAGTAGTTTAAAAAGGAAACTGGTCGAACACTTCGAAACAGTATTTGAATGCATAACTTTCCTACATAACTTCATTTCAAATTATTGATTAAACTTGAAACAATGTAGTTTCTATAAGGCATATTTGACACATTAATTATGTATAAAAAGTTCAGAAGTTTTGAACAAGAACCGTTTTGGGTCAACCCTAACCAACCTGTTTCAGTCGGTACAAAATACCTACTTTAACCCGTTACCCGGGGCACATAACCCCACCATTTTGCCACCTCTAGATGGATAGATCAAAATACCAAAAATGGATTGATACACAAAGCGACACATACATTGGGACCAAGCTTTGGATGAACCACTTGCCACATAATTTGCATGCATTTCTCAGTTTCTTCAGGTTCATTTCCACCGACAAAAGCGGACACAGCCAACCCCTCCAATAGCTACAAACCAAACCAATATTGCCAAATAAGATGATAAACTAACAGTTGTAACACAAAACATATTACACTAGTAAATGCACATACATACCGATACTATCTTTGATACTTCAGAACGAGATCTCATGGCTTCAAAAATAGGAGTAACAGATTCTTCCAGTATTTCTTGTGATTTTTCACCCTCACCCGCAGTTAGAGCCAATAATCCTGTAAGGATACAACAATGTTTAGATCTCAATGTTAACATGAACATTTTAATTAATTGCACAGTAAATTATAAGTTATATACCGATGGCATGAGACGCCAAAGCTATCTCTTTTGCAGAACCCCGTTTTACAGAATTCAGACATTGATGCAGCAATGTCGCAAACCTACGAGACAAACAAACATCGTCAATCCAAGATAACTGCCAAGTTTCAACAAGAAACTAATAAAAATGTAGATTTGAAAACAAATGAATGCGTACTTCTTTTCAACAAAATTGTGCGGTAAGCTCGTATTAAAAGCCTCTATGATATCAGCCAATGCCTTCTCCCTTGTGGACCCCCTTTAAAAACAAAAAATAACATTAACTTGGAACAGATATTTCACAGTATATGTAAGTAGATGTTAAACTTAAGCAAATTTAGTGACCAAAAAGGAAGTATCAAATTTGGATCATACTCTTTAAATCAGCAAAATGACCTAGTACATACACATATATAAACCATTCAATTCAATGCTGAATCCGTAGCTACATGATTATCTAAATCGAGTTCTAATTCTTCAAGACACAATAATCGATGATAATATTCATATCAAAACAACCCCTGAATATTATATATCAAATCAAGACAACAAGGTTTCATGTACAACTACATACATATATAAATTTAGGGACAGAAAAACTACCGTTTTTCGAACAAAGCATCCAAACTCTCATCTAACACGCTTTCCTTATCAAGTTGCACATCCTCCACAGCAGCAGACCCCATCACATAATCAGACCGAGAAGTTGATGATGAACTAGTAACACTATCTGTATCATCACTATCCAGCATTGCAGCATTCTTACGTTGAGTAGCACCTGCAAAAATCTCATCACAACACGAAAAACCTCAATTTCTCTGATTAAAAACAAATCGCTACAATATTATACACAAAAGCTAAATAACACCCACTTCAATAAACTGCATAAAAATCCATTCTTTTAAGAAATAATCTCAAACTTAAATACTAATCAATGCTAGATAAAAACATCCTAAATAAAAAAGAGTTTTGCTATTTAGCCTTGCATATAAAACTGTTGTACTTATCATAAAAATTGAGGGTGGGTTTTTTAATTTAGAAGGTACAACGTTTTTATGATTGTTATTGAAAGCCCTAGTGTTGTCGTTACATAAATACCAATTTAAATGACTGCATAACAATTTACTATTTTTAGAAAAAATCTCAGACTCCAAATAAATACCAATTAAATTAATGCCATAACACCCAATTCAATTCAAATCTTGAATAAAATATGAAGTTTTATGGAACAAAAGTAATAAAAATATTTACTGCTGGCATTGCGCGGGGCTAGTAAATAAATCGATAAAAAGAAAACATAAATATATGAATGACAAGTAGTTGTACTTACGTTTTTTACCCATGAGGACAAAGTTGAATTGAATTGGATTGAATTAATTGGAAACAAAATAAGCAATATCGGCGTGATCAATCTTTCTTGAATAATAATAAATATCCATAAAACAAAAGAAGAAGATTATATTTTCTGGGAGACGAAGGACTAAGATTGACATAAATTTTAGTTTTACGGAAATCAATTTGGGAACTTTAAAGACAAGAAATTGAAGAAGAACAAGAAGAAGAAATAATAATATTGTTTGTGTGGTGACGAATATTCGACAGTTTCGAGTGGCGTGTTGGATTTATATTTATATATACAGGACGCAAATAGCCAACCAAAATATATATTATAAAGAGATCGATCTCAGCCGTTGGATCATTACACTGTATTTGCGGATTGAAGGAAGGAAGTATGTATGTAGAGGCACTATAGCAACCGTGTTTGACTATGAAACTCAAGTTTAAGGCGCAAACTTAGACCTACGTAAACCCCACGCGTTGTTGAGACTATACAATCTGATGTCTACCTTATAACTTGTGTCCTAAGTTATTTGTTAAGATGTATATATATAAAACAAATATGAAAGTAAAACAAATAAGATAAGATCTTGACATTTGAATCATAATAAAATTGATACACGAAGATTCATAGAACACAAATATATAAAATGATGCACGGAGATTTTCATGATGCACAATGATTTTTAGTTAACAAAATATGATTGTTTTATTTGTTTTACTTTAATACTTGTTTTATTTTAACCAGAACCTGTATATATAATTACTAGTCTTTTTTACGCGTACGCTGTATAAAAAATCTGTTTACGATGTTTAATAAAATTAATATTAATAAAAAAAACGTTATTTGATTAATAAAAATAAATACGTCATAACGGTATATTTAAAATTTTATAAAATATTAAACTTTAAAAGATATATGTGAAAAAAAATTAAATACATATAAATTTAATTTTAATAATAAAAAACTATCATGAAATCTAATGTAATAGACGATGCAAATCAACATAAAAGAAATTGATATTATTAAAAAAAAAACTCAAATAAATAGATTTGAAAATTAAAAAAATTATATTTTAAGAAAAAGAAATCTATAATTAAATAAATGGATTTGAAAATCTTTTTAAATATTTATCATTTAACAAAAATAAATAAATAAATGTGGCTGGTTCGGGAGTAAAGTAAGGACCGGGGAGGTTCGAAATAGGTTAGGAATTGCTTTTATGTAACATCCTAATCATTTTTCCTATTGATTTTGACTTTGACGTTAGTCAACCGTTAGTTGTTATTGTTTGACCGTTAGGTTATCCATGATGTCGTTAATTGCTTTAAATGCTAAGTGATTAATTTGTTGCATTTAGATGATTCAGGTAATAATTGCATAGATGTAATTGACGGCTCGATAATTATGATGCTTGTCAGTTTACCATAATGTGCTAGTTTCATCGTTTGGGTTCTCATTCATTAGTTGAGGTGTTAAAAGGTTTACTAATTAAGCCACAAGGTCAAAATGGTCATTTGGCATGAAGTAACAGTAGATTAGGGTGAGGTTAAGGTCAACATATTTCACATTTTCAGTTTCTTAACCATCTTGTAGCCTCCCCTAATCCCCCTTTGCACTCCATAGCATTTCTATTGATTTTGTGATCAATTAGTGAATTTGGTGTTGGTTATTGCAAGTCTTTGATTTGATAATTGTTCCTACAAGTATATTCATCTTTCTACATGTCATATTAGTGTATAATTGTTTCTTGATCATACTCATTTCTGGCCATAGACCTAAATGGGTAATTAGTGGTAATTTGTATTCGATTTGTGTCGTTATGGGTTCAATTCAATGATCTATAATGTGTCCTATGTATTTTGCATATCAATTGGGGTCATTGGTATGCCAATTAAGGTCATTTTAACGTGTTCATGATTTCTGGAAATGGTCACAAAAGGTTAGGAATGTTTAGAGGTCGCAAAGTGGTGCAAAACAAAGTGTTGCCCATAAAAGGGTAAATATGCGGCACATATAACCCTATGCGATGCATATTTGCCCAGTTTCAGGGTATCTGATTGCTTTATTGCGTTTATGCGATGCATGGCTTTGTATGCGACACATTTTTGGTCTTTTTTTATGACAGAAGGTTGTAAACATCAAATATGCGACACATACAATGGTATGCAACGCATATATGTCCTGCTGGTCATTTAGCTTCGTTTTTGGTTCGTATATTGATCATACTTTCATTTTAGGTTGTGAGGAACCCTCCTTGAGCACGATAAACCATTTATAACTGTTTGTGGAGCTCTGTAAGGTAAGATAACTACCTTTTTGACACGAGGGACACAACGGAACTTAGTTTTCATAATAAACGTTTGTTAAAGCCTTCTCGTATGTATGTTAGGTTATGAGGACTCACGGGAGGGTACTAGGTTGATAATTATGCATGTTATGGTTTTGATATGAGTTGATATGGTTCATATGCATGATTAGATGTTAGAAATGATTTAGATGGTTGATTGATTGTTGATTGTTTGGCTTGTACATATAGTTCACTAGAAATGGTAGGATTGTCAGGTCACATGCACGATACGGGCCCTAAAAGATGTTTGTTTGTTGACGTTTGATACTCGAGTATAATTGACGTTTAAAAGTGTTAAGCTTAACCTATGCTAGCTCTGGCTAATGTGTTGGCGTTTGTTGTCGTTTAGGGTATTCATGATAACTCCCCTACGAGACAGTCACGTTTGAGTTATTTAAATCAATCACAATCATTGATTATTCTTTACATGGTGATTGTTTTTTGAGTTATTTAGGTGCAATTTTGGATTTTACAATTATGTGGAGACATGGATTCTATATATATAGGGAAATGTTATATTAGGAACCCCTAAAAGGTCAGGAACCTTTAGGAACTTTTTTATATCACCTCAATTTCTTACTTTGTCATACCACATTTTCAAATGTTGTTGACATCCCATACCATATTACATCCCATACCTCACTACAATTTTATTTTTCTTTTTTTAAAACTTAAATTCCATTAAATTAAAAACATTACATAAAATATTACTAAAAAACATAAAAATAAAAAATAAAACATTACATAATACTTTTAAAAAACATTAAAAAAAAAATACATAATACTACTAAAAGAACATAAAAAACACTAAAAACATACTATACATCTTCATCATCTAACAATACAGTCGAACCACTATCTTTAGCCATTTATAAGTGAGTTTTTTTTTATATATATTTGGTAAAAGATGGTAATGTAAAAATTGAGTTGGGTATGGTGAAAGTTGGTTCGATGATATTTGGTGAAAGATGGTTTGGATGAAGTTGTTTGTATGTATTTAAAAATGGATTTGGAAAAGGGTATTTAAAGGAGAAAAAAAAACCGTTTGATAGACAACGACTATATCAACGGCTAGTTCTCATTCCTTCTTCGCGCGGGTTCCGATAAACCGTGATGAAACCGTGACGGATGCCAACCCCTTATTAAACGTAAAATAATACTTCTAATTAATTGTTGTCAACATCGAAACCTAAAAACAAGAAATTTCTAATAATTTAAAGGAAAAAAGAAAAAAAAAAAAAAAACAACCAGCATGAAATTGAGTAGTAATAAATTAACCACCCGACTAACCATCACAAGCAGCCTAACACAAGAATAAGCTGCCGAAATGAACGGTAACCTTCTGATAGGTTGCATCTTCACATAAAGAAAGCATCAATAAAATATTAATTAACTTTACTTGTTCTATACTAATTCAAATGCTACATTAAGTTATCTTGCGAAGTTTTATATATTCGCATGATTTGATACGGTCAAGTTTACATATATAGTCGGACATCTATATCATCATCACGATTTAAAGCATAAAAATAATATCAGAAAAAACCTCCTTTTATTCGACTTTCAGATTTTATAAAACGAAAAAAAAAACAAAAGTTAAACTGGATCCCTTCACTTTTTGGACGACTACTTCAGTGATGATTTTGCTGATGATGTTGGTAATAATTAGGAGTGTGATCATAAGTGATGAGGCTAGGTTTTTACATTTTCACGTTATCATTAATATTAAATTAAAAAAATACATTTTGTTAAATTTAACAAAAATAACAAAAAACACATTTTATTAATAAAAACTAAAATACAAATATATTAATAAAATTTAAAAAAAACATTACATTAAATTTTAAAACTTGGAAAACCATTTTTTTAATATATAAACTTATAAACCAAGGGTAGTGATAAATTTACAACACCCTTTAGCATTTACAACAAATATACATATTATACTATACAGTGTACAACTGTATAAAGCATGCATTGTTGTAGATGGATAACAATTGTTGTGGATTTATCACTCCCAATAAACCAATTGGTAAACATTTTAAAGCTTTAAGATTTAAAATGAAAATAAATTATAAAAAAATCTACCAACATGTCATCTTCAACTATGGAAAAAACACAAAACACACACAGAAAAAAAATGCATACAAACATATACACATGATATATAATCAAAAACAATATATATATAATTATGTCTTTGCTCGCGGAGCCTTCACACTGGTTCTACAACCCTTGGCGCCGATATCTCGGCGTGAATGAGTCTTCTCGCCGGCACCTTGGTGCTGCTACAGATGGTCTTAGAAGTTTGTATTTCAATACATTTTGAAGTGGTATTTAACTTGTATACCAATTTGACCAACTCTGTTTTTAGGTAAGGTTTTCAACTTTTTCCCATTTCACCATTCAAGTTAAATTATCACATATGCTTGCCCAAGCTCTTTAGTAGATTCGGCTATGAACAAAACCTCAGTAAGAGATCCATTTCCAGTAAATAATTCAATATTAACATGTCAATGGGAGTGTCGTTTGGATGTGTTTTGGTATTGGCTCGTCACGAAACATGTTAAATGAGAGACCTAATTCAATATCACATCATATTTTTGGGTTTATACAATATCATACCATGTGTGTGTGCATGGCACCTAACTTGTGCTTGGTATGATTTAGACGTTGCATCTTTGCCTTGAATCATTTTCATGTGTGGCTTCAAAGTTCAAAGACAAATTGTCACTAGTCATAAAAAGTTTAATGTAACTAATGCAATACGTTCCCTTCCCATCTTGACAGACATCAAGATTCGCCTAAACAAAATCCATACAATGGTAATTTATAAATAATATCGGTGTTCAAATTAAATTGGATAATAGCAAAAAATACTTATAAAAGATGAAAGTGTTGTCTGTAGTTCAACGGTATCAATAGACATGATGTAAACTCATTATCATTGTCAATCTCTATTTTAAAGCTATTCGGGGAACATCTCGTCAAACCAATCATAAAAAAAAAAAAAAATAAGAGCATTGAGCAACACTGAAGACGGGTCAAATTACAAAAGAAAAAATATCAATAACTTGGCCATCCTAATCTTAGTTACCATGCCTTTAAACAACATATGGAACTTCAAAAGACAATGGTTACAAAAATTGGTTTCCTTTAATAGGCTTTCAGATGTTTTAAATGTATCAAGGTTTAAGAGAAGTTTGGCCTTCTATCTGGATCCGACAGGGATCATCTTTACAGCAGCAGCAATAGGCATTCCTAGAAAACCAATGGTGACACTTGCAAACCACTGGGGGAGGGTGAGAGGACTCGTGTTTGCGAAAGTACCCAAGAATTCAATGATTATTATTTGGAAGATGACCGTGCAAGTTAAAACAGCCAGAAACACATAGTTTTTCAGCATTCCTTTAAACACGTCTATCTTCTCCATCTCTCTAGAGCTGATCTCATTGAACACCTGCATTTCAAAACAGCACAAATAACAATTTAAATCCGGTTCACAAGTTTCTCCCGGTTGCGTCTTTATTAAAAGGCATTTAAAGATATTTGATCAATAATCAAATAACTTCATTAAACAATATGTCAGCTTAAACGTCACATAAATTGATATAACCATTATTTTACTGACCTGACAGAAGACAAACGAGTTGAAGATAAGTGTGTTCAGAACCAAATCAGAGTCTGAGTTGTCAAGGTGAAAGGCTGTCTTTCCTCTTGTTTGAAGGTACCATATTACCACAAACTGATATAATGACTGCCCCATGATATTCCTCCACATAATGTTTGTAATAAAGTTTCCTTTCCTTCCAACAGGTGTACGCTCCATTAATTCATCAGTAGGAGGTTCGGTGGCTAATGCAAGTGCTCCCAGTGTATCCATTATCATGTTAACCCAAAGTAGCTGAACAGCAGTCAGAGGAGCTTGTCCTGCAAACATAAAGCGCATTACAAATTTGAATTTATTGAACAGGGAACTCTAAAAGATGCAACGGATTATTGTATGCTTTACCTGTCAGACATGCAGAAGAAAAGTTGACGATTAAGGCAACAACGTTTACTGTCAGCTGAAACTGGACAAATTTCTGAATGTTCACATAAACTGAGCGACCCCACTTGGCCACAGTCACGATTGTGGAGAAATTATCGTCTAAAATGATCACATCAGCGCTCTCCTTTGCCACCTGAATTAAAGGCAATAAATTAGGATGATGAACTATTGAATTTGGTGTAGATGATTTTTATATTTATCTAATAAGTGCCTAGAATAACTAAAGTATTTTACCTCTGTCCCTGCAATTCCCATTGCAAGCCCAATATCTGCTTCATGAAGTGCCGGGGCATCATTTGTACCATCTCCTGTCACGGCAACAACCTCCTCAAATGTAGTTCTCAAATGTTTCACAAGTGTATGCTTATCCATTGGAGAAGATCTAGCCATCACCTGGCATAATTAAAAGATACAAAGACCATTCAAATCACAAATACTTTCTCAAGAAAAAGAAGCAAATGACATGAAAGGAATGCAGAAGCACCTGAATTTTAGGAATAATTTTGAAGAGCTCCTCCTCGGTCTTTTCACGGAAATCAGGGCCTTCAATGGCTATCCCATCATCTGTTAATATCCCACATTCTCTAGCAATTGCCTTTGCGGTGTGTATGTTGTCACCTGTTACCATGCGCACAGTAATACCAGCTGATCGGCAAATTGCTACAGATTCCTTCACACCTGGACGAACGGGATCCTTAATACCCACAATCCCGATTAAAGTATACCCCCCAAAGGGAATTGGATCTTTTTCATGGAATTCAGTTCCTAATTCCTTGTAGCATAGGCAAAGAGTTCGAAGAGCTTCATTGGCTAATAGTTCAATGGTATTTTTTAAGACACTGTTTAATTCTTCACCAAGAGGAACAACCTCGCCATTTTCATTCAAGACCTTATCACAAGCACCTAAAATTATTTCCGAAGCACCCTTGCAGTGGGCCCTGAAAGTTCCTCCAGGAAGTTCTAGAACAACTGCCATACGCTTTTTCTCAGAGTTGAAGGGCTCAACTTTGACAAGCTTTGATGTTTGAATCTCTGCTTGTTTTTCTTTAAGCATGAGACCAAATTCCAAAAGAGCCGTCTCAGTTGGTGAACCAAGAATTTCAGTTGTGTTCTTCTCAGTCTTCACCACTTCTCCACCAGTATTATTAAAAATAGATTCAACTAACATTCCAACAACAGAATCGGGAATTGTAGAACAGAAAGTTAACGCCCCTGTTGACCCATTAACTTCACGGGTCTCCCCACAAATCCAAGCTTTTACAAGTGTCATATGGTTGGTAGTTAGGGTACCAGTTTTGTCACTACAAATATTTGTGGCAGATCCCATGGTTTCACAAGCTGCCAAGTGGCGAACAAGAGCTCGATCATTCATCATTTTCTTCATGGCAAATGCAAGACTAAGTGTCACAGCTAATGGTAAACCCTCGGGGACTGCAACCACCACAATTGTTACTGCAATAGCAAAGTATTCAAGCATCTCAAGAGCTTCATCTCCAGACCAAGTCCAGTGGGACCCTTCTTGCATCTTGCGTACAAATAGTCCTTGCACCAGAACTGCAAAGGTAATAACCGCAAAAAACAGCCCTATTTTCCCTATAATTGTTGCTACTCCATTTAGTTTAACCTGCAGTGGGGTCTCATCATCTCCACCTTCACTAAGAGTTGCCATTAATTTGCCCCATTGGGTTCTCATTCCAACAGTGGTAACAACCATCTTACATGAACCATTTTGAACTTTAGTTCCAGATAAGAGAAAGGGGTTCTCAGCAGTTACAACTTTGGGATCACTTTCTCCCGTTAGACTTGATTCATTTATCAATAAGGAAAATCCAGAAACGAAAAGTCCATCAGCAGGGACCTGATCCCCAACAGCAAGATGAACAATATCACCAACAAGGAGCTCATATATTGAGATCTTCTGTCTGCACTCATTTCTGGTAACTTGAATAGTAATCTTCTTTTTCTCTTTATCCAGATCTTTGAACTGTAAAGACTGTCTATAATCACTTGTGGCAGTCACGAATACAACCAGCAGAATGCTTGCAACAATCCCAAGACCATCGTGGGCACCCTTTGGCCAACCTTCCATCGTAATGCCAACAACTAAAGACACAAAGGCACACAATCCAAGTATCATGAGGGTTGTGTCTTGGAGGGCTTCCCATACATAAACAAGATAACCCTTGGATGGGCTCTCAGCAAATTGATTAATTCCATAAATGTTTTTTCTTGTGTTAAGTAAATCCTCAGAAGTAGGAATTCCATTGGAAGTGGATGTAGAGATCTTCTTCATAATGCCAGCAACGCCATCATGAGCTTTCAACTTTTCCATGCTGCGCCCTTCAACTATTGATCCCAATTCATCAGGGCCAATTTGAAATCCTGCGGCTTTTACTTCTTCAGGTACGCTGTAGGTTATACCTGGAAGCATTCATGCAAAGGTCAAAATGAAAACTCTTATAATAAGCAGAAACAGAAGTTTCAATACATTGTCTAGATGCATACCATTGAGAAATTGAATTGCCGCATGCGAAACCAGCATCAATGTTCTTAGACTCTCCTACAAATTTAAATGCATTATTAATAACAAAGATAGTCTCATGTAGGGTTAACAGTTAAGAACGCCCTCGTTAAAGACATTAGACCAATATGAAATATGTCAGTGGAAGAACTATGTATGCTAATTTAGGTATTGCCCTTCTAATTTTTCGGAGTGTGATGGCGTTTTTATAGAGGTTAAATATACAGAACTAATGTAAGACTTCCAAAGTTTATTTTCGATGTTATATTAGAAAGATTAGAACAAATACGGTCAGCTAATTGTTCAATTATGTCCTGCAGCAAAGGCATCCAGCAGAGCAGCACCGAACAGCTTTTGACTGTTGCTGTAAAGTGACATCATGTTTATACATGTATTGGTAATCAAAATACGCTTTGATTTACTATCCATCATATATAATTCCGTATTATCCAGTATACTCTGTATTGTGGTTAGTAAGAACCTTTACAAGGCCATATCTTACACAGCATCAGAGTAAGGATAACAATGAGCAGGATTATATAAGATGGTAGCCACAATAGAAATGTGCTCCTCGAATCTCAAACTTGATCAGGATTCCATGTTATCAATATTCCCAAACAAAACTGATAAGTTGATCACATAAAATATAGCCAATATCTTCAAAGAAACAATCTAAAAAAAGCAGCTAGATGCAATTATTCAGCTCTATGTGACCAGGATGATATATCAACCACATGCAAAGATGTAACCTTTCCGGTCCCTCCATTGATGCATCGACAATGATTCATATGTAAGTATAGAAGTATACAATTCAAACTAAAGATCTATAAGTTACCTTAAACAAAAGCCTCAATCACCTGAGTGTTCCAACTAGTATTATTGGACCGTAATTAGCAAAATCTTAGTTATTAGTTTAAGTAAATTTAGTCTAAATAAAGGGGTGTTTAGGAAACATTCCATTGTGTGTTAATTGGTTTCTAAAAGACAGTTGCATAACTGACTTTAACAACCTATTTGTGGATCGACACAATGGTTGGAACATGCCGGTTCATATTGTATATATAGATCGAATATTGTAAACATATTATCATCTATCCCATTCGTATTATATTCCTATTTACTCTCTAAATCCTACTGCTATTATGGTTCATCCTTCATCATCAAAACGTTTCATAGGGATTCGGAATCCTCAAGAAACTGGCAACAATGGCATCAGAGCCAAAGGCCTGATCCCGGGAAGAAGAGAGAGATCAACATGTTTCAAAAACGGTTACATCAAACCCAACAGGGAAGGCTTGCAATTCGAAAACCTGTGCATCAAAGACACGGCGGATTGATCCCAAAAGAAAACAATATATTGAAGCGAATTAAGAATTTGGAAATTGCACAAAGGCGCGAAAGTTTCAATTTGAATATGGCGCGAAAATTGAAAAACCTCTGTTGTTATCAGTGCAATCAAAAGGGTCACATGGTTCGCAATTGTCACAACAAAAATACTAGTCAATCACAGAAGATTCAACAAGACCAGATGGCGATTACAAATGGAGACAACGTGAATTCGGCAAAGAAAACAGAATGCAATCATGAAACAAGTCTTGATCAATTCACAGCGGATTCGATGGTTTTAGGGACCGACTCGGGCGACTGGAATTTCATATGGTATGTAAGTAAAAATTCTCCAACACACTTAGCATCTACTAGGAAAGTTTTCATCAATTATAAATCGTTTGATAATGGAATAGAAGATGAAAACCATACTTTTTGTGATGGAATTGGAGAAGTTTTAGTGCCATCAAACAACCATCAGTATGTTGTCCCTTATGTTTCATATATGCCGAATTTAGGATTAAACGTCCTTAGTCTCTTTCAATTAGTAGCCCAAGGTTTTGTTGTGGATTTTCTTGAAGATAAATGTGTGATTAAAAGGATGTTTGAAGAAGAAACTAGTTAGACATCAGGTAGTCAGACTAGTGATAATGAAACCGTGGTCATGGATGTGAGTCAAGAAAAATTGGATGAATTGGAAAGGAATATTGGATGAATGTTTACTCTCTAAATCCTACTGCTATTATGGTTCATCCTTCATCATCAAAACAGTTTCATAGGGATTCGAAATCCTCAAGAAACTGGCAACAAGTATCACGTGAACATTATGAGCATGCTCAAACTCTTATAAATGTATATAAATGTAGTTTCAAATTTTCAAAAATAGAAACATCTCGTTCCAGTCTATACATCCTCACTCTACTGAATAAACCTCATTCCAAATTTAATGAATTGATAAAACTCATTAACAATCCTCCATGGAAATAGTGTTCTATTCTATGACTATCCAACGCCACAACCTCTATTTAGTACTAGATCCATTCTACATACTTCTTCAAATAATACAACACCTATTCCTTCAAATCAGTGTTGTAAATAGTGCTCTATTCTATTTCTATCCACTACTACACAGTTTATAAACTTTCAATTCATCGCTAGTTTACGTAGTTAACCTCTTATAACTTGTAAAGACTGGTTTAGATGACGTGACAGCTTATAAAGTAAAAAAAAATACTAACAATGGTTACCTGCTAAAAAGGTAACCAGATACATACAATAAAAGTCTGATACACACAATAAACCGTTCAAAAGTTGGATACACACAATAGAAAAACACGACAAGCTCCTTTTGTCGAATCTAATTGTAAAAATTTGAAGCTCTAGTATCACTAGATCCATTCACTATCTCACATATAAATCTCTATTCTACAACTCCACTAACAACACCTATTCCTTCAAATCAACTTATCTAAGACTAAAAAATATCACAAAACAATAGATACAAAAACGAAAGCGAAAATCGAGAGGAAGAAATTAACTACCAGATTAGATCGCTGGATAGCTCGAGCTTCGAATCGTTTGGAGAGATTAGCAGTGAATCGAAACCGCCGTTTCTTATTCTTAACTAACCAACACAGCTTCCTCCATCGCTGTAAAGCTTCTTCCGATGAGTTTTTGGGCTTCACTTCAAAATTATCACTCAAATAACTCTCCATAACTGCCGCTTCAGTTTCAAAATAACCGCTGCTTTGTTGCTGTATATATTTTTATAAATTTTTATAAATTTTAAATTGGCATCGATTCAGTTCGGATCTGAAATTCCAGTGCGTATGTGTGTGTGTGTGATTAGGTAGACATGATGGATGTTAGGTTTGATTGTTTAGGTATTTTTTTGAAAATTAGAGAGAGGGAGATGATGTTTTGAGTTGACC
Source organism: Solidago caesia (assembly GCA_028566075.1). NCBI lineage: Eukaryota > Viridiplantae > Streptophyta > Magnoliopsida > Asterales > Asteraceae > Solidago > Solidago caesia. The sequence goes on along the minus strand of JAOXNX010000011.1, from coordinate 22,023,814 downwards.
CGTTTTATTTTTATTTTTTTGGAAAGAATTCATACGCACACACGCTAGGACTGACTAACAAACTATTTGTTCATGCGTTGTGGGGTGGGGGTGTGTGGGGTTATGATTTTAAGTTTTAGAACCTGTATCTATATTGCTGCTGCCGGTTATCCGGGATGGTGGATTGGTGGGTGGGTGACTGGGTGGGTTAGTTTTAGTGGTTTAGGACTAGCGTCTTTTTCCAACTTGACTGGATACTGACCAATTGCTACCTCACCCTTATTAATATCTTTAACAGGTTCGGAACTCGCGAATAACATAAGTTTCAAACATGAACTCATTTAATCCTTGACTTTGATGATTTAAGTGTGACAGTTATACGTTTTATGTATCAAAAAAGTTAAATAATAAACCCTAGAATACTAAAAACAATTATTTAAAAATAAAATAAAAAATTGCATAATACATTTTTTCTCTTAACAGGTCCTAACAGGTACCCAATTTGCCAGCTTTAAATAACTTGTACACCTTTGTTGTATAAGTTATGAATAATGATAAATATATATAGAAATTAAAAAAATGATAGAAATATCACCTCTCAAATGATAAACATACATTATTTTTTCGTACAATAGGATATATTGTATTATAGTAAGAGTGCATCTTTTTTAATTAAAATTATTGTTTTGTAATCTTAAACAGTCAAAACTTAAAAAAAAAGTTATATATATACTTTTAGTTTTTGACGGTGCATGATTTTTAAAAGGGTAGTGATAAATCTACAACATCTTTTATCCATCTACAACAAGTATAAGTATGTTAATGCATAATGTACAACTGTGTAAAGCAGTGATTGTTGTAAATGGATAAAATGTGTTGTGAATTTATCACTATCCTTTTTAAAATTTAGATCATAACAAAATACGTGTAAACTTTCCTAGTTGTTTATTGTTTGAGCCTAAAACAACAGGTCCAGTGACAGTGATGGATTTGACGTCACAACCACCGCAACTCCTGAAAGTTCAGTGCAAACCTACCAAGTTCTTGACGAACCTAAGGTGGCGATGATTGTGAAATAAATGTGATAAGATTGACTGAATTGAATGTGAATGGAATGTGAATTTAATGTGAATTGACTGTGTCCTGATTGTTTTTGAAAAGATTGTATTTATAAGAGAATATTTGAAAGCCTAACAGGAATCTTTCGGAGATTCATATGTTGTCAGTTTCTTTATTCTGCAAAGTAATAAAGTGATCCTGAGTATAGGCTACTTGAAAGGAATATGAACATTCGTATATATGTATTTATTCAAATGCTCGATGCTCGCACTAATATATGAAATTATGAACATATCTGGGACTAAATATTAATAACACTCGGCTAACTAATGCTTGGCTTATACCTCAATACTCGGCCCACATGTGCTCGGCCCACATATGCTCGGCTCACATATGCTCGGCCCAAACAAATAGCTCAATCCACTCAATATACCTCGGCCCACCTATATTTATATTATACCTATGTATTTTGTATGCACTGCCGCTAGAGTGGGCGAGGAGAGAGAGAAGGGAGTCGAGCGGTGGGGAGTTGATCGAGCAGAGAGAAGAGATAATGTATGTATATTCTACCTCTATTTACATTCCTCGATCCATTCATATACATCGACCCTTGTACCTACTCGTTACCCGGTCCATACATATATACCTACACGCTGCTAGTCCGTATAATACATTCATTCAAATGTGGTATACCTCGGTCCATGCTTTGTTTACTTAGTTCTTGATTTACATTGCTTGATCTATTATCTATGCTTTTACGTGTATACCCGGTTTGGGTGTATGTCTCGGGCTTGCCCCTTTGAGGAGGCCCGATCCACATTGTTGTGGCTCTCGAGTAATAATGGTTGCCAAGCATGATTTGTTAGTTCATCTATTGTTCATTGGTTTATCAAGAGTGTTTAGCCTTCGTAGATATCTATACACGATCATTTATATTTGGTCTTTTAAAGGAAAAGGGCGTAAAAAATATTCACTTTTATTTTTCATTAGGTTTTATGTATCTTTTTTTTATCTAACAAATTAACAATATAGACATAATTTTATGAAAATCTTTACATATCACGCTTTGCTTTGATTTTTCTATTGTTGTTATTGGTTTAATATAATAGTAAATATTTAAAAGGGACAATTACATATATTTCCTTCCTAACATTTTTTTTAACGGCAAATATGATGTATATTACTATAATGTGAAAAACTAGCAAGTTACTAGTCGCCCCAAATACAATTACAAAAAGCCTAGAAACAAATCAAAAGGTAACCATACAACCTCTAGACTCATCCCGAGAACATTAACTGCGAAGATCACAAAGATATAATTAACATACATATCCTACTAAAATGTATAGGATGTACCTAAAATGTCATTTACCATTCAACACACCTACCATCTAAGATACATGGACTACCAAAAATACCCTTCATAAAATAATTTACAACATCTATCTCTCAACTCCTAAAAAAACTAAACTACCCTATTTACATCAATTACCTTTGCATTAATAACATACATTACTCGCCACCGCCACCACCACCCGCCGCCGCTACCACCACCACCGCCGTCACCACTAGTCGTCGTCACCACCACAACCTACACTACTCGTCGCCACCACCACACCGCCGGTACCACCGCCGCTGCTATTATCGTCGTCGTATTGCGCGGGTAGCCGTCTTGTATTAATAAAATAGATATATTGTTTTAAAAAAATATATCTTTTAGATTTTTCATAAAATTGCTTAACTTAAATCAATCAAAAAGGCATGTGCCCCAAAATTTTTAAAATGGATAGACTTTATAGACTTTTCGTGTCAACATATGTTTCTAGTGAAAAAGAAAAATAGAAAAGAGATGAGGTTCCACTTTGCAAGAGATTCGATGAAAAAGAAAAAAGTTGCATTGCATTTGATTACATTTGGTCTTATTTGGGTAACTAATTTTATGAACGACTAACTTGACCATGTGCAATTCTTCATTTCATTTCATTTTTATTGTAATAAAATTGGTAAAAATTAAATGCCGTGTTCCAACTTACAAGTCTTCCATTTCTGGTTTCTGTCGATTACTCTTGTCCCCCTTTTATTTATTGAATTAGACGGTAGATGTGAATTCATATCTAATTTGATACGGGGTACTTTTATTATTTCACTCATTTTTATAATAATTTATAATTATAATTATAATTATATTATAATACTTCCACATATATCAATAAATTAATATGAAAGAATCTTACTGATCTAAATCACCAATTAAATTATGTATCGTACAAATAAAACAAATAAATAAGCTTGAACTTTTTGTGTATGACAAAAAGTAATATTTGGTTGTTCTTAGAAAAATATTTTAAAGCCCAAAGCACCAAACCATCCAATTTGGAGGAATAAAAATAAAAAAATAAAAAAAAATACAGTACTTGGTTTTTCTAAAAGTTTGAAATCTCCTTTTCTTAAAGAGGAAAACTTTGGCTGATGTCATAAAATCTGATGTGTCAATCAATGGACATGTCCACATTGGATTATGATGTCATGTGGTGATGAAATTGATAGATTTTTTAAGGTGTTTATACTATGTGTTTTAGTATATATTGTTAGTGGGCCTTTTAGACTAACCGGAGTAGGGCGGTAAAGCCCCTGCTGCCGCCCCTTGAAGCCCCAGGGGCGTTTTGGGCAAAAAAATTCCCCCCGCCCTTCTAATATCTGCCGCCCCATTTTATTTAATTTGTGAGTGTGTGTATATATATATATATATGTATATATAGTATTAAAATATAAAACGCTCATTGCCTCCTTACTCCATCATTTTTTGGGGCTTCTTCTCCTCTTACGCATTTGCCACATGTCGCGTGCCGCCCTCCCCATCAAGCCGCCTTACTC
>JAOXNX010000011.1:21996039-22011399 GCA_028566075.1 Solidago caesia | reverse complement strand
GTCGTTACTTTTCCGGTGAGTTTTGATACGACTCGTACGATACGTCTCGTGTATCGTACGATACTAACAACTATGGTGTCAACCAATTTGACCCAATCCTGAACAACAAAGTAACTGAATTACAGAATAAACAAATACCAAAGCACTCGAATTCAAGACAACCTATTAAGATACCATCAACAAGCATTTTCTTAGACACATCTCTCAAACATAGCTTGAATTTAAGTAAACTAATAAGAAATCGCCCACTTCACAAACCTATGGCTAAATCAAACTCGCTAAACCACCATCAATGTTCAGCATACACTAAGGAAATGCCAAAATGCACATAAACAACACACATTATGCCTTCCTGCAATTTAACTAAAGATCACAGATTGGGCTGATCAATGTTAGGACAATTGGCACCTTTAGGTTTTAACCGAAATCCCAAATGACAAGACACACTGTAGGCATGAATCAAGCAACGCAGCATAAGCAAACAAATTAACGAAACAAAACATGTCATACGCAAATATGGCAAACACAAACAAGCCACATCAATAGGAACACACATGATCACAGTAACCTGGTAACTAGCATAAGAACATATGATTCCGCAAAAATGACACCATATACTAAATGCAGAACACGACAGTATTCAAACTTCTACTTAAACCGCAAGAGAATCATGAGGGCACTACTAGATGCACTGCTCAAACTCTTGCAAATGATAGGTAAGTATAAACATACAAAAGGAAACTTTTTAGTCGAATAAGCTGAATCCCATATCCTCATCACTCTCTTCTTTGGGCTCTTCCTGCATTACCATTAAATTTAATAGGAAACCAGATGTAAGAAACATCATCAAATAATAGACCACTGAATACATCATCAACAAAAAGGACCAAGAATCATGACCATACCTTCTTTTCCTCAGGAGCAGGAGCGGCAGCAGCTGCAGCCCCACCAGCAGCAGGGGCAGCAACAGCAGCGGCACCGCCACCACCACCTCCAGCACCAACATTGACGATCAGATCTTCAATGTTCTTCTTCTCTGCAAGCTTGGCAAACAATCCTGGCCAGTATGATTCACACTCGACATTGGCTGCCTTCAAAATGGTAGCAATCTTCTCTGCCTGCAGCAACCAAATTATATCATTGTTAGTTTTTGCACCATAGGTACCCAAATTTATCCAATGAAACATCAACTTTGGCCCACTTCAACTCAGAGCAAACACTATCTAACCATACAATCATTTACACAACACGCTCAACGAAAAAAGCATAAGATCAACAAAAATCAATTTAAAAAAATAAAAACAAGAAGGCACACTCGCATTTCTTTCATGTTCTTGCGTAAAATACAAAAATAACCAAAACGTTCACACTTCTCACAAGTTGTCAGCATTTAAAAGCTTATAATAATAAAAAAAAAAAGTGATGCAAAAAATGTATATTTCAACAATACTACAAGGTTCCCTGAAAACTTAATCCAACTTTTTTTTTTCTTTTTTTCTTCCATTTATCACGTTTACACACAAAATCTCACGTCTAAACAACATCAACAACGGTGTCCAATCCCGCATTGTATGAGGGAGGTGGGATGTATATAGCCTTACACCTACCCGAGGATAGAGAAACTACTTCCAAAAGTACCCCCAGCCACAAACTTACATCTAAACATGCGTTGTAAAATGATACACAAATAAAAACATGGTAACTATTTAATAGCTTATCTTCAAAAAATTTAAACAAACACATTTAAAAAAATTGAAAATAAGAATAAACACAAATAAGTAAATAAATAAAGTAAAAATTAATAAATTACCGTGATAGGGATGCCATCGTCGCAAAGAATCAAAGTAGCGTAAGTACAAGCAAGTTCTCCGATCGACATACTTCTCTCTACAAATAAATTTTTTTAAAATCTATCAGACTTAATCTAATTAATTCGTTTATATATAAATAATAAAATTTGATCATATATACATACAGTAAGATTTACAATAAAACTAATAATAATTATTATTATAATGATCGTACTTGTTATCACAAGAATTTTTTCTTGCTTTTTTAATCTGAGTGTGATCGCTGAGCGACTGCGCCTTATTGCGGTGTTGATTTAGCGAATTTTAGGGTTTTTTCAAGTGAGCTTGGGCTTATAATAAGAATTATATGGGCTTAGTTAATTTGTTGGGCCCAAAAATATAAAAGGAGAAGGTACATGAATTTTTTTTTCTTCCAATTATTAGTTTATAATCCGCAAATGCGTTGGAATAATTTTTTCAACTTATGGTGTTTGAAAATTTTTAATGGTGATTGTCGCATGTAATTTGATAATATAAAAGATAACATGATTTTTTAATGATAGTTTATGTATATTTTATATAGGGTTTATAATGTTTTAATCACCTAACTTTGATATAATAATTGTTTTAACCACTTAACTTTATTTTTGAATGATATAATCCTAAACTTTGAAACAATAATCGTTTAAACCATTTAACTTTTATTTTGAATGATTTAATCACCTAACTTTGAAACCATGATCGTTTTAATCATTTAACTTTTATTAAAAATGGTAAAAGCACTTAACTTTAGCCAACTTAGTGTTTTTATCCCTTAAACCTTCAACTATACTAGGGCTAGCAATATTCGACCTGTAATAACCCACAAACCCATAAGCTCATGTGATATGTTTAACTTGAAACCAATATATGGGTTGACGGGTTGGTTTGGGGTCAAATATGTCACATGGGTTTATGGAAATTCATAAACCCATGTGACATGATTGGCTTGAAACCAACTAAAATGGATCAAGTAATTGTCTATTTGTTGCTATTATTCGGTTTGTAACCTATCACCAACCCGTAAACCCATATATTGGTTTCAAGTTACACATATCATACGAGCTTATGGGTTTGTGGTTATTACGAGTCGAATATTGTCAGCCCTAGTTCAGTTGAAGGCTTAAGGGGTAAAAACATTAACTCGGCTAAAGTTAAGTGCTTTTACCATCTTGAATAAAAGTTAAGTGATTAAAACAATTATGGTTTCAAAGTTAGGTGATTAAATCATTCAAAATAAAAGTTAAATGGTTAAAACGATTACTATTTCAAAGTTTAGGATGATATCATTCAAAAATAAAGTTAAGTGGTTAAAACAATTATTGTATCAAAGTTAGGTGATTAAAACATTATTAACCCTTGTGTAACACCCCAAGATTCTAAATATAATAAAATAACCTACTTTTGTAGTTTTATCTTTAAAATAAGTTCCTAGTATTTTATTTTGATATATGGGACTAAATTAATTGAAACTTTAGTGGATAGCGGGTATAAACCCACCTAAATTTTTGTAGAGCCGTGGCTCTCTTACCAAATGCCATCCCTCCCTCCTTGATGCATCATATTTCTTTTACCTACTTCTTCACCTTCTACACTCAACCTTCAATTCCATTGTAAAGATTTTTAAGAAATTACTATCAAGAAAATAAAATAACTAATAATAATCATAGGAATCCATCTCCATCTTGATGGTAATATTTAATTTGGGGATTTTAGTGTGTGGGTATTATTTTGAGGAAGAAGAAGCAAATGTGGTTTTATTTCCTCTCATCCTAATCATTTCCAAGGTAATACTCAATTCCTAATTTTATTGAGAATTTAGGGTTCATGCATGTTAATTAATAGAATTGGGGGTTTCATAGAAATGATGAATGATAATGTTTTAATATAGAGATTTATTATGAAATAGCTATTAATGGTATTATTGTAAGTGGAATTGGTTAAGTGTTGATGATAATGAGAAATTATGGTAATGATCATGTTATGTTGTTATTATAGAGATGAAATGATTATTGGAAATAAAATGCTAGTAACTTGATATGGTCAAGAATGAGAAAAATGATAGTTTGATAAGTATGAGATTTGCCATAATGAGATGGAAATTATGATAAACATGAAAAAGATAATTTTGATATGAAAAATATGGAAATGACCATTTGAGATGGTTATGGAAAATTTAGTTCAATGAGATTTTATGTTTGAGAAAAGTTTTATAGTAATGTGTTTGAAGATGGATAACGGGAACCATTAAAATGGATTAGTTAGCTAATAAGTTGAAGATGACCTTATGTATGTATTTTGATTGAATTGCTAGGTGAAAGCATTCATAGTTGATTTGTGGTCATCATGTTGGTAGTCGCATTGGAGGTGAGTTTTCTTGCATACCTATAAAGATGTGTTGGGTCGACCACAAGTAAGGGTGCAACCCGAAGCTTGAGTCGATTCGGTATAGGCCTAAGTAGTGGCCATGGTTAGCCATACGCCCGTGAGCGTATGCAATGTGTAAATACTCTTTGAAGTATATAATGTAGAAATACTCTTTGAAGTATATGTTTTAAAGAATGGTACCATATGTGTGTTAAAGGCGTAGAAGGTGAGCACGCAAGAGATGATACGACGGTATCATAGGCTACGTGCAAAAGTCCTAGAACGCATCCTCCAATGTATGTTTGTATGTATGCAAGTTTATTCACTAAGCGTTGGCTTCTTGTTTTAGTGTTTCCCATTTTATAGGTGGTTCCGGGTGTAGGAATCAAGCTTGAATTGTGAATTAAAGTACTAGTTGACTTGAAAAGGTATTTGGCCGTTTGAAGAATGGCATTTTGGTAGTTAGACGTAATGTACCTTCGACCCTTGGCTCTTGATGTAAACATTGTCGTTTTGTTGTCAATATGGCGTTTGTAAAGTTGAAATCAAAGTCTTTGAAAGTAAAAATATGTTTTGCACCTTTGAATGTTACCCTTTGGGGTAACGGCGGGCGAATGGCTCATTTGTTATATAAATGTCATTTGAATGGTTGGAAGATATGCAAAACCTATTTATGGTCAAAAACTTAAATTTCTGCAAAATTAATGGTTGTTTTGGTATGTACAAATGATTTGGAGTTGAAAGTGTCTTGGTCATATTGAATAAAAAAAATAAAAAAATCTTTGGTCCTTTTCGAGTTTGGTTGTTTCAATATGCCTAGTCAAGCAAACTGGTATGCATACCGGACTACCGGTCATTGGAGATGGCCTTATATTCATCCATGTGACGATGACAAAGATGTTTTTATTTTCGTTACATATTTGTAAGATGAAGATGACCAACAATATAACACCCTTGATGTAGAATCTGTATATGAAATTACCATGCTCTATCGTATACAAGCGAATCAATTAAAGATGATGTTCAAAAAGGAAAAAGAATTATCAAGTTTTTTCATAAGTTCATATGCCACCTCAACTGTCTCTACAATCAACCAGAAAGCCAGCCTAAACGCAAACAAAAAGTCGTTGCATGAATTTTAACCCATGGAGTTCATCCAAAATAGATCATGTAGAATTTAGCGGTAAGTCATGCCCTGTAACGCATCCAGCTATCTCACAGCTAAATAAATACTGTACTTGTATGACTTTTCTGTCAACTTGTGACTTCATCTGAATAATTTTCAAGACACAGAAACAGGTATGATGCATATATTCAAAATAATCCATACACCGTCCAATGACCTCCAAGAAATCGCAGACTTTCAGCAACTTATTAGTCCGAGATGACTCCATGGAGTTTCTATTTTAGGATAGAACCAACTAGGTATACGATAAATACAATAAAATGAATGAATATGTTCTCATTTATTACATTGCTAATTAACTTCCATTCCAATAAGACAACTGAAGGTTCAAAATTTCAAATGAAACTAACCAGCGTATTGAAACATACTTGGTGCCATTTCAAAATAGTACTACTTGGTAAGTGGATATATGATCTACAGGAGAAAAATATGTAAGAGGGCGGCTCACCCGAAGCCAAGTGTTGGTGCACATGTCACCCCTTTTACAATTCCAAAATCACTCTAATGCATCAACAAAAAACACCATCAACATAAAATACTATAGTTATATACAAATTAACCAACATTTAACCATGAAAGTGGGAATATAATATCTGTATGGAAATGGAAAATTTCAGTCACTCCAGTTATCCTCATCAGCTACGAGAGGCTGCCCTGTTCTTCTATCACATTCTTCTTCAGAAATTAATTTGGGAGGAGACCAGACAAGGATTTGTCTGTCATTACCACCAGTGTATAGTTCCTGTGACGACACCAGGCAAATAAGTTTTTACAAAAAACCAAACTTCTTGGCGTTTCTTTTCCAGTACTTTATATTTTAAACAAAGGATATACTTTGATTTATGAAGTGATGATGAATCAGATATACAGATAAAAATAATGGAGCGACACGTATGAACTATGAAGTACAATTGGATCCAACTGAAACATTTCATAAGCAAAAACTTAAATAGACAATCACATGATAATTAAGTGAAACTAGAAAGATTGCTCTAAACTTAACAAAAGCTTCAGCAACTTTATGTTCACTAATTCATGAGACTAACTATTACCTAAAAATTTGTTCTTTTTGGTATATTAGCTTAATCAACTTCGTTTATCAGTTTACTTGAATAACTTTGTGTTCTAATTGCCGGAACATTCATTTCTGTGTGGGAACAATACTTACCTGAAAGACAGGTAGAATTACTTCTCTTGCATATTACTCGTACGAAATACGAAAAACTAAGCGTTAGCGTGTATACGATAATCACATATAGAGAAGGCTACCATACCTGATCATGAGTGCTATACCAACAGCAATTTACATGCTCATAGTGCCCTTGAAGAGTCATGTTAGTTTTCCCTGACCACACATCAAATGCCTGAAAAAAATAACAAGACACGTGTAAAGAACTAAAGATATATTACTTTCACTTTCCTGTTCACTCTTCAAGAAACCTGCAAGAGTATCAAGTGACATACTTTTACAGATGTCATGCATGGAAGAAAGACGGTGGATGAATCCTGAGTCACAGCCAACTGCACCGGCTTGCTATTTTGCAGTCGCACTATCTCATAGTGCACAAGTGTATTGCACCCAGACTGTAAGTCCCACAACCTTAATCTTGAATCGGATCCTAAAAAGCCATATATCCAAAACAAGAAACAATCAAGATGTGCATATTATTCAGAAGATAAACCTATTTGATGGGAAATCTTATTCATTTTGCAAATCAGCTTCAACCTGCACTTAGAAGATACATGCCATCTTCGGTCGCTTTCAGTCCTATAACCGCACCATAATGAGCTGTAGCACGATCCTGACCAGACAACAGCCCAGGATGGAGTCTCTGCTTAGCAGCTCCCTTTGCATGTTTAAGAACTTTACTACTACTATCAGAGTGCTTTGAGCCACTCCCAGAAGCCACCTTTCTATGTGGTGCTCTTGTAGAGGACTTAGATGTTGAAACCTGAAGAATAACATATATCATATATCAGACTCTATTATAATTCAACATGTATGGTTATATTGCAAGAGGTGCAGATGAATAAACACAACCTTAGCAGTGGATTTGTCAAGTAGAGGTGGGCGTCTTCCAAGCTGAGAGTTAGATTGATCTAAAACGGAAAAACATCCTGCACGTCTAATGTCCCAAAGACGTATTGCTCCGTCACAACCCCCAGTCATCAGAACCCACTCGCTAGAAATAGACCACTCCACTGCCATTACACCATCTGTCATTAACAAAACATCTAAGATGTGAGCTTTCAAATCCGTGTGTATAACCTTTGACAGAAGGATTAAATGTTTGCCATAACATCAGCATACCACGATGACCCGATAATGTGTGAGCAAATGCACCTGAAGCCATATCACAAAGACGAACCTGAACATCCTCAGTTGCAGCAGCAATAAGCATGTGCGATGTGGCTAACGAGGACATGGCTGTCCTGTAAACCTTTCCAGGCATTTTAAAATTCATCACCACCTACGCAGAGCAAACACCAAAATAGAAAAATTCAATTCAAAACACCAATAACTACTGACAGCAAAGATTAGCTAATTAAAAAAGGATCATATTTATACCTGTGTGGTATTGGTATCCCAAACATTGATGTGGTGATCATATGAACCTGTGACAAAAAGACCTGTATCAACCGGATACCATATGGCTGTGGATATGGCATATTTATGCCCGTTTTGGTGTTGCTTATCCACAAGTAGTATAGGCGTATGCTTAGCAATCAGACCACCTCCTTCGTAGTCTGTTGCTCGTTGAATATCGTAAACAGCAAGTGATGCATCTGATGCTCCAGATATCAAATACCTCCCCTCTGTCAAATCAACCTGATTTAATGATCAAAAATACTGACCACCACAATAATCCAATAAATAACATAGCTTAAAGGATAATCTAATCACATGCAAGCACTAGGATCAACTATATTGTTGTAAGCCCAAGTAGTGCTTCAAATACGTCTCCATGAAGAAGAAGAATGAGATGAGGATAGATGTGTCATTGCATATAATATTTATTCAATATTTTGTCTTTTAATTGGTTAAAGTAAACATTAAGGTTAAAAGAGCAAATTCATCACCGATCTTTTAGAGGCCCAAATTTGCCACACACAAAACAAACAAACAAACTAACTAAAAGGGAGAAATTTCCATCAAAGGGGCCAATTTGCCACGCATCTTTGAAAAAAAAAAAATCACTTTACCTTTAATATGATAAGTTTTGTCCATTTGCGATTTAACATCTACAGCTATCCATTGGAAGTATATAATGACAGTTTTGAAATACTTTAACCAGTGTGGCCTTTGGCAGCCAATAAAGTCTTTTATGATATCGGTGACAAAGTAACTCTAATAATATGTTTTGGGTGGCTAATTTGTCCTTACAACTTTGTTTGGTGACAAATAAGAGCCTTTAAAAAAACTAAAAGCAAATTTGGTCCTTTAGTATGGTTTACGTGGTAAATTTGCTCTTTTAACCAAACATTTAACTCAATTCATAGAATAAACATTATGGTATTCTTTCGTTCAAGTATGTCTTTCAATTCTACATAGCAGTTGTCTATATAAACTAAAAAAACTAAAAGTGCAAAGACTTGGAACCAAATCATAGCAAATATAGTTCAAATATGAAGCATAAGAACCTAATTCTTATACGAAAAGCCTAGTATGCTACTGATTTTAACACTACTCTGACCGTTGTTGCTTAATGGCATACACATCTACCAAATGATAATATCTCAATGGATTCCCCTAATCCTACTATCTCTACAATATTACTACTATTCAATAGAGAATTTACAATTAGCTGTAAATACATGATTTTACCTAACCAAAACCTAATTTTAAACACTCCGTTTCCTAAAACTTACACCTGCAATATAATCTACTAATATAGGATAAGTGATTAGAAACGTATTCAACTTTAGTCCAAATTCTATCGTATGTATCCAACTTAGATCGCTTATAGACAACTTTCAAATATTGTTATTGTATGTATCTAGTTGTACTTTTGCTGATGTGATATGCCGACATCTATGCTAGGCTACTACAACAATATTTAAAAGATAGCTGAATACATACTATAGATTTCTTCGGAGTATAATTGGATACATTTACATGATGCACTTATTGCTTAAGTTGAGGTGATGCAGTTATATTCTGTTTATTAAGTAATTTCAAAATGGCAGTTATATATAGAAATCGTCAATTGCAGTTATACATAAGTGAACAGATAGATATAAAAATAGAGAGAGAGAGAGAGAGAGAGAGGTACCTGAAGAGAATTGATGGAGCCGCGGTGAGGAGAGAGGAAATCTTTATGATTGGAAAGAAGGAGAGAAGAAGAACGATAAGAACGGATACGATTAACGAAGGATTTTGTAGTTTTTCCTGTTTCTCTTTCTCTGATCGCCTTCCACATCTTTCTCCTCGCATCTTCTTCTTCCTACTACTCGATTTTTGTTACTTTCGATTATTAACAGATACAGATGATGATGATGATGATATGAGTTTTCTCTGTGAGATTGAAGTGAGGGATGGATTTATTTGGTGGTGGAGGAGGTAATAAAAGAGACGGGGGTTTACAGGTGAAGACAAGGATACATTCATTCATCCATCTATGGGTGGGTAGATAGATGTAGATGGGGTACTCGTTGGCCCATCACAATTTAACCATCTTCTTAATTAAATGTTCCACCTATACAAAAGAAGGAAAAAAAATATGTTAAACTTATCTGATTTTGTTATTTTATATATGTATACAGTTATTAAATTGTAGGTTGTATGTATTTGATTATCTTTTCATCACATTCATAAGTATTTTTTTGCTAGCGTGATAGACACATCATCTAACACGTCACTAAAGTTGATGATACGTCAATAGTTTACAAGTTATAAAGGGTCATGTATTGGTCGTGTTATTCTTACGGGTCAAAATGATACTTAATAAAGTACCGATGAGCATATGGATCGAAAACTTGAGAAACCTGAAGTAACTACTTCAATTATAGGAGAATATGATAACCATTGAATTTCTTAATTTTCTTTTTAACCGATCCGTCAAATAGCGACATTAGGAACACCTCACCATATATAATTGGGATTTACTAACTAGTGCCCGCGAGACATTAGTTAGTGGGATTTCAATGAACTCCGAGTTTCTTAAAAAATAAAAAATGTTAAATCAATCTAAAAGTACATTTAATTGTCATTAAATTAAGTTAATTCTCATCAATTTAAACTGAATCATAAATACATATTTTTTTACTTTAAAAAACTCAGAGTTCATTGAATGCTCACTATATAATTATTATCTTAATTATACAAAATATACCATAGTGTATGTATATGGTTAAGTTGTTTGAATACCAAACTATTTTCTATCTCAAAGTCCCAATTCCCTTATCCACATGACCTGACCTCCATCAAACCCAAATGAACTTGCTCTGCAAATCCATCCAAACACTCTCTTTTACACCCCCTTCCCCCTCTCTCCACCCCATCAAAACCACCCCGACCACAACTCTCCGCCAATGCCACCGCACAATCCACCCACCACAATCCACTCACCACCCCCAACCCGAACCCGCATCCACATCCGACATCGACATGATGCAAACCAAATCCGGTACCTTCATTTCCAAGCCCAAAAAAGTCGTCATCTTATGGGACCTCGACAACAAGCCGCCACGTGGCCCACCTTACAACGCCGCCATCGCTTTAAAATCATTAGCCACCCATTTCGGCGAAATCTCCGATGTTTCCGCTTACGCCAACCGCCACGCGTTCATCCATCTCCCTCATTGGGTACGCGACCAGCGCCGCCAGCAGCGCCGTCACGACATCCTTGAACGACAAGGTGTTGCTGTTCCCCCGACAGGAATGTATGTGTGTAGTGTGTGCGGTCGGAAGCTGAAAACTAATTTGGATTTGAAAAAACATTTTAAAACGTTGCATGTTAAAGAAAGGGAAAAGAAGTTGAATAGAATGAGGTCATTGAAAGGTAAGAAACGACAGCGTTTTAAGGAGAAGTTTATTAGTGGGAATCATAAGTATATGGAAGCTGCTAGAAGTTTGATTGTTCCGAAAACCGGGTACGGGTTAGCGGGCGAGTTGAAACGGGCTGGGGTGTTTGTTAAGACTGTTGAGGATAAGCCGCAAGCTGCGGATTGGGCATTGAAGAAACAAATGATGCATTCCATGAGTTGTGGGGTTGATTGGTTGGTTTTGGTTTCGGATGATTCGGATTTTAGTGAAATGTTGAGACGGGCGAGAGAGGCGAATTTGGGGACGGTTGTTGTTGGTGATTGGGATAGAGCCTTGGGAAGGCACGCGGATTTGTGGGTCGAATGGAGAAAGGTTGAGAATGGGGAGGTTAAGGAAGAGGATTTGGTGCTTAGACCTAGAAATAGCGAGTTTGTTGATGATGATGACAAGGAAGGTGTTTTTGTGTCGAGTTTTGATGAAAATGGTTTACGGATAGAGGGTGTTTTGGATGAGTTAGTGAAGAAAAGGAATCAGTCCAGGGTTTCGATGTTTTCTCAAGGGGAAGAAGAAGAAGATGATGATGATGATGATGAAAGTGATTATTTTTCGGATAGTGACGATGAGGAAGAAGATGGTTGGTATATCCAATGAATAGTTATACCTAGAGAAGAGATGCACACTAGGTTACCAACATTGGTATATTATTGATTTAATTTAAAGATTATTGCTTTTGGTTAGCATTGGTCTTATGACGTTTGAATATATATAGCATGCCTCAAGTTGATAGATTTATAGTGTTACACAAGTTCTGTATTTGTTGAGATGAGTAGTTTATGTACACTTATATATTTGTGTATAATTTAGTGCTGCGGTGGCAATCTTTTAGTTGTTATTAGCTCACGCCACTCATCTTCATTCTCCATTCTCTGGTCCAATCACTAGACTACATAGCAGTGAAGCAAAAAGACCTATGATCACATCTTTCTTTACTCTCAAACTATATATGTGTATGCTAATTTTGGGTGTTTATATTTGTAGTAGATAGTATAATTATCGAACAGCAAATCCTTGTTTTATGCCAAGTTCTGTACCTTAGATGAGTGAAAAAAATAGTTAGCGGTTACTTGGACAGCATACTCTTTCACTCTATGCTGGTGCTTGATGAGTTGATGTTATAACATAACAGAAAAGAAATTCTTTTTTTTTTCCTGTGAATGCGAGGCTGCTGCTCTATCAGCAAGTACAAAGGATGCACAATTCTGTAAATTTAGTCCTTAATTGCGGAATTAAGTATTCGGAAGGCAAATTTTTGTTAGATGGTTTCTTTGTTAGTTGGAAGGTGGGATAACATACAACTTTTTGTACCGACACTAAAGATCTTTCTGCGCCAACACAATCATGTTCATTGTTGATATCTCATAGTGATTGGTGCGTGATATAATTAAAAAAATATACACAATCTAAGTTCTGCTATATACTCTCTTTTTTCTCTTTCTATTTATTTACATCTGTTTATCGGCATAACGAATAGGTTCCTTAAGTTAAGTAAGCTTGTATGTACATTACAAGAGACCAAGTTCTGTACATAAATGATTAAAAAAACAGTTAGTCGTTAACTGCAGTAGCATGATCTCGCACTTAAGGTAATTGTTCTTTCAGCAAGTAGGCATGATGGAACTGCCGAGGGCCGAATAATTTACACATCATGATTGTTTCCTCCATGCATGACATCTTTGAGAGTATGCTATTTAACACTCTTTCAGGTTGCTTGAAGAGTAGAACAAGAAAGCGAGAATGAATTATGCGTCTTCACACATGTTTTGTTGATGGTGTCATGGTGATGGTCCAGGCATTTGATGTGTGGTTGAGGAGTAGTAGCATGACACTTCATGGACACTATGGGTATGTAAATTGTTGGTGCAGCTATGAGCCTATGATCAGGTATACTTTTCTCTCCTGTTTATGACTATAGTATGTATGTGCTTACGTTTCTCTTACTTGTTAGTTCCCACATGGAATTTAGTTTTAATGGTAATCAGTTAAATATGAGAAAGCTATTGAATTCAACTTGTTAATGAGGCTGTGTAATTAACATACTCATACCCCGAACACGAGTATCGAGGAAAAATTATTTATGAATGAGTGAATCATAGGGGTGGTAAACTTTTTTTATGCTTTTGAGTCATGCTTCTAACTTTAACATAATTACCCGATGCTTTTGGCTGAACAAGTTTAGAACCTCTACCATGAGATGATGGAATTTCACTCGATTCTAACATTTGATGATATGTCCGTCCTTGTTAAATAGAAACTAATTATACATAACTTGCTCTTTAAACAGAAGACAAGTTTATTTGTGAACAAATTCATCAAACATACATGTATTAGGAGACTCTAATTCTATAAAGTTCTAACTTAGAGTAAAATCTATGCTTAAGAAAAAAAATAAAAATAAATAAAAAAATAAAAATAAAAATCTATGCTTAAGCTTTAAACAAAATATGGATGTACATCATCAAAATTTAAGACTTGTTAGCATGCTACAGGGATTATAAATTTGTTTCTGCATTGCCATATGTTTGCATTTGTCTCTTGAAGTATTTTCTTTTGCGTATTATTGGGTGTTCAATGTCATATATCAAGGCCATCTGGGTGGTCCTGTAATTCTCTCAAGACTTTACGTACGGCCATGTTATGCTCTATGAGTTCATTTGATCTTCAATTGGGCAACCGTCTGTTATATGCCGATCAGCTTTCCCATGCATCCAACTTTCATTTTAGTCACTAAAACTCATATATTCAATATAGATAACCAAAAATCTAATTGTAATGAGAAAATCAACACTGTAAATAAGTTCCCTGAAATTTTACAATTAGACTATGAGCTTAGTTGAACGTTACATCTTGGGATTGAGGAAATACAAATTAGCATGAGTTTGTCTATTCAAATATCTGATTGTTGTTTCAGAATTACTAATACAGTATCTCTCTCTGTATGTATGATTATCATTCCTTCATATAAATTTAAATGCATTTCATTTAAGAACAAAAAGTAACAACAAAGAAACCCCAAGTATTTTAGATACGTATTCAATTAAAATCTTACTCTGTATGGTCTTGTTACAGGAACTATACGTAGTTTGTAATGAGAGGAACCATAAGTTTTTCAGGTATGGTTTTCTGTAGTAGTTCCATAATTGTAAATTGATCAATTAGAATATGTTTTGAAAGCAGGGCTAGGATTCAACCAAGAGGATTCATCCATGGATCCATCTTGCTCAATGAATTCCTTCATCAATAGTGGCTACTTGATCTCACTATTTGAAGTTTGATATTCTCAGTCTCTACTTCCTTTTTTTAGCTTAGATAGTTCTGCATCTCATATGATTTCCTCATATGTAACCTGTTATCAATCGGCTTTTCGCGGTATCTACAATTATAAAATGTGTTTTGGTAAAGCCATCGGGAAACATAAGATTAGTAAGGGTACAAGAAACTCGACTTTCTCCTCATTCATGTGTTCTCTACTTCAGAATATAGACGACAAGACTAGTCAACTAATGTTGCCACATTAACCAAAATCCAGGAATCACTTAATCCTGGTCTGATATCGCAAAGTTTACTACTCTTCGGAGGCGAATTATGACCACTTATGATAGTCTGCTATTGAATTCGTGTTTGTGCTACAGTTTTCAATTCTTTTTTTTTTTGAAGTATGTGGTGAAAGTAGCTTCAAACTGATATGCATGCAGGTTGTTTATATACATTTACTAAACTACAAAAAGAGTGAATTTTATGTATGTTTGTTTGCCCTTTAGTTTTATGTTTTGTTCATCATATAATAGTATTTAATATTGGGGATAGACTGTATGCAGCGGACTGCATACAGTTTTGGGGTTTTTATGGTGAAATTCAGGGGGGCATTTTTGTCATTCATCATTATGTATCAAGTATGTGTGTATGGCTGTATATATCAAGTATGCAGTCAACTG
>JAOXNX010000011.1:21977333-21990116 GCA_028566075.1 Solidago caesia | reverse complement strand
GTCATTTTGCCTGCAAACCACATGTAACAGCTTATATATTCTTCATTGATAGGCTCATAAATTCTGCCGAGGACATACAATTGCTTCATTATGCAGGCGTTATGCAACATACTCTTGGTGGAAATAAAAACGCTGCAAGACTTGTGAACAAACTTTGTAAAGAGGTAGCAGGGGCAGTAGATGACTCGTATCTACACAATGTTCTTTGGAAGATTAATTGTTACTGCAATGATGGTTGGAATCAGAAGAGAGCGAAACTGAAACATGGGTATTTTTACAATGTATGGGTATCACTCTCTACTTTTGCAGCTATTATACTGATCTATCTTGCCATAATTCAAACAGTCGCAGCGCTTGGAGATGAAAATGCACGAGATCATATCGATGGAAATGGATTTTGGTTTTCCTTTGCAGAAGCTTTAGCTGTACCATATAGAGGTGTTAAGGCCCGTAAAAGCTCTTCCATCCCTGATAAAGATAAGGGTCACATTGATCAATACATTCAATGGTTCTTTGGTCCAAAAGTACGTGAAGACATTAAGCCTTTTTACTTCATGAGTTGTTAGTTTTTATTTTTCAAATAAAATGCAGGAACTGTATCTTCATATTTGTTTTCTGTATCTGTTTTGAGTAAAATGTACTTCGTTATCCAATAATCTCATGTTATTGCAAGCAAAATAATACGTCATGCGTTACAATTTCTGTTACTTAGCACATATCATATAAGTATTAAGGCAACGGGCCTAGAACTCACAACCGTTAGGTACAAATAAAGCAGGGGCATCCCAACTGATTTCGGCACCTAAAGTGAAAATAGGAAATGGAGGTTATCAATTAAAACTTATACATACTAATAATCGACTATACTAAAGTTTGGACACATATTTGGTTTATCTGTTTACAACTCGTCTCAACAGTAAGAAAGAGACCCTCAAAAATAGACTCAGACTTTATTTGGGTTCAGAAATGGACTTTTATACAGTATATACAAGTGCGCACCAAAATGGCACCTTAAAAAGTCAAAAACCTAAAACCGTATGCTATAGCAGATTTTACTCTTTTAAAACACCCAGAAATAAGGCATGTCGTTTAAGGTGTTCATTTTGGTTAAATGAGCCTGCTACTGATGCTCATTGTGTACTCCCATAAATAGTGATCAATATCATCCTGTGCCAACAGTAGAATAGAAGCTGGAATGGTAGGTAGCAATCAAGGACATGCAGTTTATTAGGACATTGGCTCAAATCTTGGTCTCGTCGTGTCTCTTGGGTTCTTAATTAGGTCATGATCGAACTAAATATCATGTAACTTACTGAGTTGACAACTTGGAATTGGATAGCTAGGATACCCAAGTCCTACTTTAATAAAAGCTAATGTTGTTTACTTGCATCCAAGTAACTCTTTTAGATAAGCACACGCACTTTCATTGTCATACACGGTGAGCAAAAGAAGCCCGATTGAATCAATGATCAGTATAAGCAAAGACCATTTAACTCCTCCAAACTCGAACTTTATAAATGTATACCAACCAAAGAAACATTCTATGGGAAGCTTCCTTGTGAAATTAATATGGAACATATACGAAACTTGCATTGCAATATTCAAAACCTAAAAGAGAAAATAGAGTCATTTATGCTTTTAAGTTAGGGAAGTCAATAGTTCTTAAAAAGAACTTAACTTTCATTATCGTCTTCTGACAACATATATGGGGCATAAAGTCTTCAAATACTAAAATGGAACGACTACAAATCACTAATCAAGTGTGTCATTTGCGCCTTACCAAATTATCTCTTCAAGTTTAATCTAATTTAGCATTTATGCCTTTTTGATTATATACTTAGAGTCTCTCTCCGAAAGTATTGTATAAGAGATTCGTTTACTCCTATATTTTATGTCTATAAATTTCGCTATTCAATAAGACGTACGATATAAATAGGAACTCATTTAGGTGGTTTGACCATTAGTTTGCCTTAGGGTGGGCTAGGGGGAGTTTGACTTTCCAATGTCTAAGGTTCGAGCATTGACAAGGTAGAGTTTTCTTTCTCGAGGGTTTAAATTAGGATCTGCTAACGCAGACCCGGTTAAGACAACGCATACTAGACCTCCCGATATTCGCGAGTAATTCACACCTTTTAAAAAATAAAAATAAATGTAAGCTATACTTGTTTGTAGGTATTGAAACAAATTAATATCACTTTTGTGTGTATATATATATACTGACAAATATACGGCATAAACAATGTTCGGAGCTATATCTATGATTCATGTGCGAGGATGTTGAGTCATCGGGCAAGGAGCTATGCGGTGTGTGATTTAGGTACCAATACGATACATGGATTAAGGTGTTCCTACCCACTCACACTGTTTGACAAAAAACAAATTCAATTTCAAAATACCTAATACAAATATCGTTAAGTAATTAACAACTTAAAGATAGTGTTATTCTAAGAATTGCATGTATTTTGAACCTGTATACCCCACCAAATCCACCTTCACCCAGAGCCGGTTTTGAAGATTTAAGGGTCTAGGACGAATTAGGAAAAAAAGACTCATGTCCCCTAACAAATTCAAATATATAAACAATTTTTTTTTATATAAATGACGACTAAATTTATAATTCTTTTTAAATTTTGTGCGCCTAAAAAAAATAGACTCGGAATGAGGGTCGGGTTTGTCCCTCCCCAGGGTCTCCCCTGCTTTACTTATTTTATAATTAGGGAAAATAGAAGATGCAGCAGACTGCATCTTTCATAGATGCAGTCACACTCACAAGAAGATAAATGATTGATAAATTACAAAAATGCCCCCCCTGAATTTTATGCTTAAAACCCCCCAACTGTATATACAGCCGACTGTATATATGATAACCCCTTATAATTAATATTAAAAATAGGCTAGGAATGTGGGTCGGGTTTGATAGAATACTAAGAGACATAATTGATTAGAAATACTTTTAGAGGGAAATAGTTATAGAAAATAAATATAAATATAAAAATGTTGAGCTACATGAATATAATATGGTAATATATTTGTATTTAAAATTAAACTTTTAAGTGCAATAAGTTTTATATACCCGTGAATTTAGATCAACCGTAGACTACCGACCATTGTTACCTCTTACTAACTGATGTTTATGATTTAAATTATTAAAACTGTTTTACACCATAAATTTTTTTATTTTATTATTATTTAGAAAAGTCATATATCATTGTACGAATACAATTTCAGTTGTTTATAAAATGTAATAGTTACTTTTTTTCTCTTCTTTGTTGACGTTTATCAACTTTTATAAACCCTTTTGGTGAAATTTTTATTTTTATATATATGATGAAAAATAAAAAGGAATCCGATAAGAATGAAATTTGAAAGTAAAAAGGAAGTTAGAACTGAAATGAAATCAGATGATGAAATAGACCTCTGAGAGAAAGAGAGAACCCTGCCCAGTGCCCACTTTCTCCCCTACCAAACAACCACATGTTCCAATCACTCTCTTTCTCAATAAATAATATTCACACTCATCCCACAATGAATCCATACAAACTATAAATTATATCTAATCTATCTGTTCTAACTATTTTTCCATTATTATTATTATTATTAAACAACACATACAAAGCCACATTTCTAAAGTCATTGTGTGACTGGTAATTTCAATGCTCTCTTATTCTTGTTTTATACAATTCACTTGGTAATGTCGTTTCATTATACCTTGTCACTTTCTATAGTTTTTTTTTTTTAATTCTTTCATAGCTGTAAATATGATAAGATCTTCATTGTTAATTTATTTTTGGATGGATTATTTGATGTTTATTTAATTCTATATATATATATATATATATATATATATTGGTGGTTTTTCAGCTTAGCTAACAATGTGTTCGTTAAAATGCTTATCATACAGAATTCGTGTCTAAATTGTTGCTTTTATGGTATATATTTGGTGGGTTTTAATTTTAGCCCACAATGTGTTTGTTAAAATGCCTAAATGAACTATCATATGGAAATTGGTTTATGTTTTTTTGTTTTGTTTTGTGTTTAATTGATTTTGCAGGTGGGATTTTATGAGGAAATTGGCAAATTAGACTAATAAATAAATGGTTGTTGTATAACAAATAAATAAAATAAATAAATCATTTCTGGATTTTGTTGGAATAAAGAAATCAGAAACATGTTGTGTGCTTGTTCTGGAGAGCAATTTAAGGTAGAAGAGCCGATTACTCGTTCACCCGAGTCGTTGGCAACGAGGGATTTCTCCGCTAGTGCTCTTTCCTCTCGAACTGGCACTGGAGACTGGGATTCAAAGTTTGAAGATGCTCAAGTTGATGAAGCTGAATCCACTCTTAAAGAAGCCCTCTCTTTAAATTATGAGGTGAAATATCAACTCTTCACTTTTTTTGTTTTCGAATAAATTTGTTAGCTAGTGATTGTCGGATTTTGTATGACAAATATTAAGATGTCTTATGTTATATGCATTTTAAGGAAGCTAGAGCTCTGTTGGGTAGACTTGAGTACCAGAGGGGCAATTTTGATGCTGCCCTTCAAGTTTTTTACGGAATCGATATTAAAAGTTTGTCACCGAGGATGATCAAGGCGATTAGTGACAGGACCGTACAACGGAATTCAAAAGCTAAAAGGGAAAATATTGTGGTAGGTTTGATGTCGCTTCATTCGGTTAGCCTGCTTCTTGAAGCAATCTTACTTAAAGCAAAGTCACTGCAAGAGATGGGCAGATTTAAAGGTATGATATCTACCCTTTGTTTGTTATTATTCTTATAATTAATACAATGTATCAGATCTCTTATCCTGATGACTTTAAATTTGACTTTGTTTTGTTCTATTAGAGGCTGCAAAGGAGTGCAAGATGATTTTGGACGTAGTTGAATCGGCCTTACCGAATGGAATCCCTGAATCAATAGCAGAAGACTGTAAATTGCAGGAAATGTTTCACAAGGCGTTAGAATTGCTTCCTAAGCTGTGGATAGAAGCTGGGAATTTAAATGAAGCTATTATCGCATATAGAAGGGCTCTAGTTAAGCCTTGGAATTTAGACCCACAAAGATTATCGACCTTACAAAAGGACTTAGCCGCTATATTACTTTATGGAGGCGTTGAAGCAACTCTCCCTGAAGCCAAACCATGGGAGCCGTCTTATCCTAAAACCAACATGGAAGAAGCACTTCTTTTGCTGTTTATACTCATGAGAAAGGTATCATGTGGAGAAATAAAATGGGATCCTGAAATTATAAGCCATTTGACTTTCGCGCTGTCTACATGTGGCCAATTCGAGTGTTTGGCTATTCATGTCGAGCAGCTTCTTCCCAGTGCATATAAACGTACCGAGAAGTGGTATTTTCTCGCTCTTTGTTACTGTGCCGCTGGTCAAGTTGAACCAGCATTGAACATGTTAAAGAAAATTTCAGGGTCTTCTGAAGCAGAGCACGAACCCCATATTCCTTCTCTTCTTTTGGGGACTAAGTTATGTTCTCTTGATCCTAATCATGCTCATGAAGGGATAAATTTCTCCCGTAAAGTGATTGAGTTGAGCGATCATGCAAATGGACATTTCCAAAGCATTGCTCATAAGTTTCTTGGAGTTAATTACGGGAATGCAGCAAGGGTTTCTTTATCGGATTCAGAAAGAGTGTTTTACCATGAAGAAGCTGTCAACTCTCTTAATAAATCTGCTTCAGTTGGACCTAATGACGATCCTGACGTTATGTTTTATCTGGGGCTAGAAAACGCCTTGCAAAGAAATTTGGGTGTAGCATTTAGTAAGATGATGTTATATTCTGATATGCTTTCTGGGAGCTCAGCAAAGGGTTTCAAATTATTAGCCCTAATAGTATCTGCCGAGCAACGATTTGAAGATGCCGAGACCATAGTTGACATTGCTTTGGACGAAACGGGAAAACTTGACCAATTGGAGCTTCTTAGGTTAAAAGCATTGCTTCAGATTGCTCAAAAACGGCCCAAACATGCCATAGAAACCTTCAGGATTTTACTAGCTCTAATTCAGGCACATGGCGAGCATCAGAAAGAAACCTTAAATTCTGCTGCGGTATGGATCCATTTATTTACTCTTTTGTATACTTTTATTCAAAGTAATGCATTCGTAATTGCTTACTATTTGATTTTCACCTTTATAACTACTTGATTATCATTTGAACAGGAAAAAGAGAGAAAATTGGAAATGGAAGCTTGGCTTGATTTAGCCAATATATACACCAAGCTTGGATCTTTATCTGATGCTGAAATTTGTGTTGATAAAGCCAAGTTGAAGGAGTTCTGCTATCCTCGAGTTTGGCATTCGGCAGGTTTGTGCATCAATTGTTATTCTGTTTTCAATCTTTTTGGTTTATAGATCATAAGATTGTCGTAATATGTGTGTTGTCATCTGTGGGGAATTGTAGGTTTGTTATGTGAAGCTCAATCTTTACACCAAGAAGCACTCGTTGCCTTCTCGATTTCACTTTCAATAGAACCAGATTATGTCCCAAGTATCATTGCAACAGCAGAAACATTAATGAAAATGGGTGGTACCGAAACACTTCCAATTGCAAAAAGCTTCTTGATGAACACATTGCGGTTAGAACCTACGAACCATGATGCTTGGTTTAACCTGGGTTTGATCTGCAAGAAGGAAGGTTTGATGCAGCAAGCTGCTGATTGTTTCCAAGCTGCACATGAGCTAAAGTCTTCAGCTCCAGTTCAGAGCTTTGTGTAGTATAACTAGATTTTTGCAGATTAGAATCTAGTAAAGCGTTATTAGTTGGAGTTATGAGTCTTGTGAATACACAAAAGTTTGTATATCCATGTATGTGGCAAGAACTGTTACTAGAATTTGGTCTTAAGATAATGGGCATCTCGATTTTTGGGTAACTTCGACTTTATGATCTTCATCGCTCATCCTGCGATTCACATGACTTTGAGGTGCTTTAATTGTATACCAAGCAATACTACTTGCCTGGTTAACAAAAAGTTTGTTATACACTTATAAGCTAGTTGGCTTGAACCAGTCTGAAAGTTTTGCACTTATACCAGCTATCTAAAACTCTATAAGGTTAATGGTTGTAGCTCGTCTCCAACTAGTTTTGGATAAAAAGGCTTCTTATGATCTTGAACAACGAGCATATGAATGATTTTGTTATTATAACTTTAAACAGCATTTGACCGTGACAACCCATAACTAGTTTCGGGTAGAAGGCTCGTTGTATCATTGTCATGCATATTGTGTACTTCAATGGGTAGAGCCTGGAGGACAATTTTTGTGAGACGACGGGAGTTCTTAATAACTTCAACTCCAAGGCAAGAGGCTATAAGTCACTGTGATAGAATATTCCCTTGGTTGATATAGGACGATCGACCAACAGAAACTGGTAAATTTGATCACAACTACATGACAATAAAAGCTGAAACATAAAGCTCTATAATTCTTCCAACCAGATATTGATTAGCCCAAATTAACTGATAATATTAATGTGCGGATAAGTTCTTTATGCATTTGTGAGAGTTTATTCGATGAGACGCACCTTCCGCAAAGTGTGTGTACGTGTAAGAAGCAGAGACTTGAATGCTGAACAAATTGTGATCTTTGTGTCAGGAAAGAGTATATATTGGACTTGGTTACATAGCCCTAACAAAATGAACAGAACTATGAATGCAAAGGAGGAACACATGCAGTTTCAGAAGGTAATGAAGATGTATGGTTAAACTTGTCATTTTTTAAAATTTTCTTTCGGGCACAAGAGAGTACAAAAATAACATCTTTGAAGTTTATTACACTGTACATAATCAAATACATGGAAGTCCAAGCAGGAGCCAGGAACAAACTTTGTACAATATTTATTACCACCACTACATATAATTATTTCAGGGACAACCTTCACAAATAAACAGCTGCTCTTTAATAAATATATCTTCGCACTTCTTTATGATGATGATGATACTACAAACACTGCATACACCCAGATGGAAAAATGATAGAGTTTTAGCTGTGTCAATTATTCACAAGTATGTCGACCATCAATTTTTAGAACCGTCACGCAATTAAAAGTAACTAATGAGCCTTTAATGTAAAGCAACAGGTAGACCACATGAGTCAAAGTTACTAACTTGTTGGTACTTGGTACTGCATTGTTCACAAAAAAGAGATATTTTGATTTATTGAAATCAAACAGTTAATAAATCTATTTACTGTTTTGATAAATAAATTGGTAACAGATGTTTAATATTGATTCTACTTCCATTTAAGAAAGAAAATGCAAACATCTCTAACTACTTACGAATATACTTGATGGCGGATATTATGGTCACGAAAACTAGACGTCATCCCATCTGCCACTGCACCCACAAAATAAACAGTTTTGTCAGATCTCTAAAAGAAAACACCTGACTATCTGCTGGCTAGAGGTGCTGGAGCATGCAAACGTTCAACTGAAGAATTACATTAGTAACCAACAATCGAAGACAACGGATTCAGTAACACAAGACTTCATTGGTTAACAATTTTTACAGCTAATTTACTTTTCAGAGAAGAAATAAGGGGACGGGGGACGTGAACCGATGATATCCAATGTGTTATCATATAGGAAATGGGACTAACTTACTGAGTAAGTATGATAGTAATATAGTATGCATAAGTACAACAGTACTATTCCAAAAAAAAAAGAACTTGATTACTTTAGGGAAATCAATTATACCTTAAGAGTTGGTTCACCTCTGTTTGTATGTGCAGCCTGCTTTGCAGCTGCTTGCATCTGAGCTTTTGCAGCTCTACCTGCAGCTGATTGTGCAAATTGTTCTTGCCTGCAAATCCAGTCATGAAAATAATGAGACTATTATCAATGGGAGACCATTCTGTATGCTCTAACTTTTCACTACGAAGAGACACTTTGACATTTAAAACCAAGCAGGCTAGGTTTCCGCTCTTCTATAGATACTCCATCTGCCTCGGAGGAAAAGAATATATTTTTTAGCTTTGAAAATTCAGTCTAGTATTTCCAAACCTCAAAGCAACAAAATCACCATCTTTGACACTCAAAAGTCAAATATTTCCAAAATCGAAGGAATTCTCTTTTACAGCTTATGGTCAAAAATATTCATGTGAACTACGTGATGGAACTCATACCCATATCAAATCTGAATATTAAGACCTTTAACCTACATAGTAAACATGTAACCTTTTCTTTTACTTTAAACGGCTATTAACAGTTTTTACTACATGCCTAGATGGCTAGAAGATGATTACGTGTGTAAAGAGAGCTGTAATACAGACTTACAGTCATGCAATATACTCCCTTGGACACTTGATGTAATATTTTCCCATTCCATTTTCAATACCTCCCAAGATTTTAATTTATATCTTCGGTTTAAAAACTGATATGATGTACCTAATGTGCGTTAGTATCCTATAACACGATCAATATCGTATCACAAAATCCCCATGCCTCAGTTGGTAGTAGAAACAAAAAGAAAAAAAAAATGCATACTAAAGCAGAGCTTGGAATGCAAAGAAATACTGATGGCTATAATCACTACATCAATGTTTGCTTGGTTGATACTGGGTAATCTGTTCATTACTATAAATACGGATGATATGGTTTTTCCGGTGGTGGTGTGAGAGAGGGGAAGAGAGAATGTTTGGTAATACGGATATAAAGGATGATGTGCAGTGGTGGTAACATGGGCATATAGAAGGATGAGGTGGAACAATGTGATTGGTTATATTGAATCTTAAAATGGAGTGGGGTAAATGCTTTATACAACGTATCTAGGATCATCAATCAGGTAAACATCACCGTCCATTATCAAAGTATGCATCATGCACACTGTGTAGCCGGGCAGGGCAAGACAGTGTTGGTTGACATATTACCAGATTATTTTAGTACAAAAGAAAACCCGAATGGGCACTCTCTTTTAGGAACGTAAAGACTACTAAAGTAGCTTAAAAGTGGTTTGATTGAACAACCAACGTAGTCTCTTCAATTTTGCTTAGAATTTATCGGAATAGGAACTTAGAGCATCAACATCAACATCCCAAATGCCTTATGAATTTACTACCAATAAAAACGTCTCGGTATATGATTTTAGTTTGTTCCACAAAGTTCTCTCTATATATGTTCATCTATCATATCTTGAAAATGGCTACTTTTTTGGCAAACAAAACGACTGAGCTATAAAACTAAAACTTTTATCCCTAATCCATCTGCTTAACAAACACTTAGATACGCATTGATTTGATTAATTTATATCAAACACAAAGTCAATACTAATAATCTTGGGGAATCAAAATTGACATGAACTAAAAAGTATATATATATAAAAAAAAATCAGCTGATAGTACTAAAAACTCAATGAAATTGTAGTAATCTACCAAATCAATTATTATAAATAATAAAAAATAAGGAGTAAAATGAAATACTGGTGAATTAAAATTGCCTTTTTTCAGCGGCTTCAGCAGCTTTGGCTCGAGCTTCTAAAGAAGCCCTTTGTTCTTGTTCTAATCTTTCTCTTTTGGCTTCTCCTCCACCGAAGCAATCCAAACACCCCATTTCTTTCTTTCTTTTCTTTTTTCCTTAGATGAGAATTTCGCCTTTTTTTTTTGTGTCAATTTGGATCGATTTCATTAAAAACAAGAAGGAAGGGGTCGGTCTTTAGAAATAAATAATAGATAATCAAATACTTTGTAAGTTACTTGGCACTTACCTTCATCTATTATGCTATATTAGTTCCACTCCTTCAAAGTTTATAAATTAACAATTTCTATCTTAGAATATTTTCGTGACTTAATGACTTAATGTTTAGGCGTTTTGATAATTTGTCTATATGATAAATTGTCAAAAAGGGGACAATTAATATTCATTTTAGCAATAAATGAATAACTTTAATTTTGCGACAATATAAAAAAAGCCACTAATCAATTTGAAACTAATGAGAAGTAACTAAATTGTTTAAAACATAATATTTATTTGATTTAAACTGATTAGTAACTCATTTTATTATCACAAAAATAATGTTACCCTTTTTGAAAAGAAAAAAAAACATTATTTGTCTTTTAGAGCATTTGTTCTTTTTATAAAAACTAACAGGTTTGAATATCATTAAGTAGAATTTTAAGGATGACTAGAAAAAGAATTCAGATTAATCACAAAAATATACCAAAAGACTCGAATTCTCTTGTAAACTAAACAGGGAAAAACACTCCGGATGACCTGTTTTACGTTTATGTAAAGATAGTAAGTAAATCTAACCAGGGGAAAAATCCCCTTTTACCCAAGATAGTAAGTACATAAACCCTAAAAAGTGACAAATATAATTATAATGCGGGAATCAAAATCAAATAAAATTTACAGTATGAGTTTGTTATCTTAAATTTCAAAGTAGTGGAATAAAAAAAGGTATTCAAAGTAAACGATGCAAAATCCCCTAACAAACTTTGAACTTCACGTATCACTTTTGTATTTGCGTTTGATATGTATTTTTTTTACTTTGAAGAATAGGTTTTGCAATAAATTTAGGCTCAAAATATTTTTATTTTCTTTTTTGGACTTGGGTTTAAAGAACAATTGAATTATACATATAGGCTTAGGAAAAAATTTGGTGCCCTTTCTTTAAGGTAGGACATGTGCAATTGGGCTACCTGCACAAGGTTATCACCGGCCTTGGTAGGGATGGTATTTGGTACCGTACCGTACCGAATTGGTACTGAAACCGAAACCATCCCATACCCAGAACCGATTTTGTACCGAAATTATAGATATCGGTACCGAAACTATCCCTAATTCTTTGTATGTATATAACTATCTATAATACTATATAAAACATTTACACCCCTCCCCCTCTCGACATTTCAAGATTAAGAACTTGAAATACCATAATACCTATGACTTCGCCACTTATATAATACCTACTCTCCTTATCTATTTAGTCAAACTTTCCCACTTATATAATTACCTTATTTAATTATCAATTTAATTTATTAAGACCCGAATAAAGTCAATGGTCAAACCTATAAGGAATTTGTGAAACGAATATATATATATAAAAAGAAAAAGAAGAGTGACGTTGTAAAAATCAGTAAAATATAGTGTTTTTATATAGTTTTTAAATGAAAAAAACAAAAACAAAAAATAGCACTTACTAGCCAACGGTTAAATTTTTTTATTTTTACGTTTTTTAATAAAAAGGACTAGCCGTTGGTGTTTAAAAAAAAAAAAAAACCGCACACTCGACGTTACCCGAATAAAACCGGCCATAACGCCAAGGGTCCAATGGCATAGCACCAAGGCACTATGAAACCATAAAACCAGCGAGATACCTCATGTATTCTTATATGTTTTGGCCTAAATCTAGTGACATATCCCCATTTTTTTTAGAAAGTGTATGCCAAAATAACTTAACTTTCCCGTCACCATAATAACCTAATGGTTAGTGGTCACGAGTACTCATAAGAGGTCTCATGTTTAAATCTCACTAGGTAACATCATGTGGTGGCTAGGGAAGGAAAGGGAAGGGTTCGGAAATAGCCACGAATATATTCCGGATAGTTTTGCGTAAATCTGAGTGAAAAGATTTGCCATCTCCGAATAACCTATATAAAAAAAACCTTATACATTTACCCGTTTCCCGCCACTATAATAGTATTAAATTTTTGCTTGTTATTATATCAATTTGTGCCCACAAAGTTCTTGACTTCACTTTGATGGTTTTCGGTACAGTACCGTACCGAACCGTTTGGTACCGGAACCGGTTATCATCAAATGTAAGAACCGAATACCGTACCGA
>JAOXNX010000011.1:21938564-21954224 GCA_028566075.1 Solidago caesia | reverse complement strand
TTATATATTAATTAATTATATATTATATTTAAATTAATTTACATAATCAATTTTAAATATTCTAACAACAATAACAAACACATTTTTTATATATACCCGTGTGTTATGCAATCTAAAACCGATGGTCGGCGACCTTTTGATGCATGTACTGAATAAAGTTTACAAATTTCATATACATTATAATTTAAATTTTTTAAAAAATCATCCACCACCACGATTCACGCGGGTACATTCCTAGTCATGTAATATAAAGTTAACTGTAAAGTATATAACAAAATGAAATAAGAACAAAACAAAATATGGAGTAAATACGACTGTGATCTTTTTTTTCCCCTTATCCACCAAATATTCAACATGGTTTAAATTAGTCAACTTGGATACCAATCACATTATTCAAAGTCCTCATATTTTGTATACCCAAAAATTTGTTCCCCCCATTTCCCCTTCAAAGTACCCGCTTAAAATTTTTGAATCTAAATCTATAGACCCCCTTAACCCCAATCATTCATCCCATTTCTCCTTCAACTAAATCAACAACTTTCCCATATTTTCTCTCTAACTCTCTGTTTCCATCTCTCTTTTATTTCCATTTTTCTAACTCTCTGTTTCCATCTATCTAAATCTCACACCATTCAAAAAGAGATGTTTGTTACATATCTATTACATATCTATGATTCATGAACCATCACTATCATTAACATCATCATCAACGCCTCAAACCACAACAAGATTTTAAACCACTATTGTAAAGGTAACTAGACAGAAAATATAACTATGTATTTTCGGTAACTATGTAATTTTTGTTAGATTTGCAGAATCTTTTTATTTATTTATTTATTTATTTTTACATATCTCTTTATATTGTATGACTAACTTTTTTGGTACTGTTATTGGTTAGATCTAAAGTTTTCGATTTATGTAAAGATGAGCCAATATCGTACGTTACCACCACCATTCAAAGCTTTTTTGGTATGTTTTCTGATTTAGAGGTTTGTTTGGTTAGGTATAAGTAGCATTCTTTGAAAGATATTTTTTGTTGCAATATTTGTTTGACTTTTGGTTAGATTTATAATTGTTTCATGCTCTTTTTGTTTGTTGCAGATTATGTAAAGGTAACCAGAACCTATATATATATATATATAGTCACCTCAAAAGCATACGTTGGTCTACTATACTTGCAAAAACTGAAAACAAATTAACAATACCTATATATACCTAAATTATATTACATGTACAGACCAAAATCTATGAATCCATACGCCAATGTTGGCTACTTGCTTGTAGCATAAGTATTTTTATAATACTATAACCACCATATTGCACACGAAAACAAGGCCTAATTCCTTCTCTTTGTCTCTTCTATTTCTTCCAGTATCTTTTTCCTTCTATATTTAGCAAACTTCCTTATCCAAAATTCGTTATAAATACGTATAGTACAAACGTTGATCATTCCCATAAACATTCAAATCTTCCATCAACAATGGCTTCTTACATCAAATCAGCTAGTTGTCTTTCGTTGAGTGTTCTTGTTATTGCTCTATACATTGCGCTTTTTGGCTGTGTTTGTGAAGCTAGGGTACCCAGGGGTAATGGAGGTGGCTTTATTCAAACTGAAGGCGTTAACTTTGTTTACAATGGTTCACCTTTTCTTTTTAACGGTTTTAATGCATATTGGATGATGAATGTTGCCACTGATCCAAGTGAGAGGTTAAAAGTAAGCCAAGTCCTACAAGATGCTGCGAATGCAGGTCTTTCAGTTTGTCGCACTTGGGCTTTTGCGGATGGAGGGGATAAAGCCTTACAGATTTCACCAGGAGCATATGATGAACGTGTATTTCAGGTACCATACTACAAGTTTAAACCTATTTTTCTATATATATATAGTCTAGATACGGGTTTTTGTTGCTAACGATAAACGTGGTCTTAATTTGCACGTAGGGACTGGATTTCGTGGTTGCAGAAGCAAGAAAATATGGTGTTCGGTTAATATTAAGTTTTGTTAACAATTATAAAGATTTTGGAGGGAGACCACAATATGTTGAATGGGCTAGAAGCTCAGGTGTGCAGATTAGCAGCGATGATGATTTCTACACGAACCCTGTAGTTAAAGGATATTACAAGAATCATGTTGAAGTAAGCACAACACAATATTTAATGTATTATGTATATATCCTAATATATATATATATGCCTTGTATAGTAGTGACATACTAGTATATATCTATGATTTTAATTTAATTGCAGAGAGTTATAACAAGAGTCAATAAAATCAACAAAATCGCTTATAGAGATGATACAACAATCATGGCATGGGAACTCATTAACGAGCCACGTTGCCATTCTGATAACTCAGGACGAACAGTTAATGTGAGTGATTAAAATAATTATATATTTACATGATTCTTTAGAGATCATTCTCATAAAACTGTCAATTATGAATTTGAAATGTTTTTTTTTTTTTTATCTTTAGGTTTGGGTTCAAGAAATGGCTTCGTTTGTTAAATCATTGGATCGACAACATTTGTTGGAGATTGGCATGGAAGGCTTTTATGGAGACACAATGCCTGAACGAAAGGAAATAAACCCCGGCTACGAAGTTGGAACCGATTTCATTAGCAACAATCTTATTAAGGAAATTGATTTCGCCACGATACATGCATATCCTGATCAATGGTAAACAAAATTATCCCTTTAGTTATTGTCTGAATTTCTTCTATACATTTAAGAAAAATAAATCACCCATATAAGGAATGAAGAGATGGTAATTTTAAATTAGTATTCAATGTATTTGTCGCGTGTTGCTAGTTTTTTCTAGTTATTTAACATACATATTTGCCTAGCTTTCGAATAATTAAATATAAAAAAAATTAACCTTCTGTACGTGTAATTACTTGTGCATGTATAGGCTTCCTGGACAAAATGAAGATTCACAAATGGCATTTATGCAAAGATGGATGTCTAGTCATTATGTAGATTCAAGAAATGTCGTAAAGAAGCCATTGGTGGTAGCCGAATTCGGAAAGTCAAGTAAAGATCCAGAATATAACATTAACAAAAGGGATTCATACATGAATGCTGTTTATAGAAACATATACATGGAAGCAAGGACCGGGGGGACTGTTGGTGGTGCTTTAGTGTGGCAGATTATGGCTGATGGAATGTCTTCCTACGGCGACGGATATGAAATTATATTGGCTGACAATCCTTCCACAGATAGCATCATTTCGCAACAATCTCACACCATGAGCACTCTATCGCATTTGTTGAAAAATGGCTGACCTCAACATGTGCCTGGAGTCGAATTTGATGATGTTGAAGGTCGTCGTTCATCCGTGAGACATCATCGTCATGGTAGACATCACCGTCACCATCGCCATCGCCATCACCATCACCATGCACATCATACATGGTTGAAACGTGCATTGTAATCGAGCATGCACATCATACATGGTTGAATCGAGCAAAAAAAATTATAGTATATCTATAATATTATATAAAGATTACACCACATTGTTGAAACGTTACACATTTTCAATATTAGAAATTACTACTTTATCTTTATCCTAACAAAATCTTAATTAATAATTAACTTATATATTTAGTCAACTCTCACATCTTAAATGTTAATTAATGCTTATCTTATATATTTTGTCAAACATTTCATTTCTATAGTTATATCTTAACAACGGGATTAACAACATGTTCTTATACTGCATATTCAGAGCCGCAACATTACGGTACCCCTCTAACTAACATAAACATAAATATTCAATCGTTTATACTATAGTCTACAAAGAAACCACATTTCATTATTTGTGCATTTGAAATTATTTTATTGATGGTTCAGGCCCAATTCACTAGAAGGTAAAGGTCTTAACGGGCCAGGGGTTTACATGTATATCAGGATATGTCGAGGGTGATATATATGCTGCATGTCCAGACGTAAATATTCCGTTCTGTTCGAATATGAATTGAGTTATACGAGTTGGGCTGCAATTTCGATGATAAAAGTTTATACTTTGTAATTGTAAGTTGTAAGTTTGTAACTAATTAGTTTATAGCCCAGTTTATATTTATCCATACTAAAAATATAATTATATACATTAGATTCAAATTTAATATTACAAAATATCCATCTTTTAAAAATATTGACCTAACATTCCTAGTTAAAATTTTAATATTAAAAATTAATCTAATAAAAAGAGATTAATATCCAAAAGATATTTTCCAAAATACATGCTTAAAAGCTTCAATATTGAGCCAAACATCACACATGCCACCTTTCTTTACCATTTAATCATCCTTAAATAATCTATACCATCTTATAAAGCTTTTTGCCCCTCTTCTCAAATTACAGATTTGTCCATAATTTGTCCCTCATCCTTATTCACTATTTTAAACATCTCCATTTAATATACCTATAATACCTCTATTAATTTTTCAATTATAATTTCCTTATTCGTTTAGTCAAGCTTCCATTCTTATACAATTACCTTATTTAATTATCAATTTAATTTGTTATAACTTATATTTTAAAATTTATAATTATGAAAAATAATAATGAATTTTTTTAATTAATCGGAACATTATCTTCTACATTTTACGCGGGTACTACGCTATCATTTTATTACACAAGTGTTTGGTTTGAAATTAACATTGTCACGACACCTCACACGCTGTGTAATGCCGTCGTCGCATCGCGCGGACAACCATATTTAGGAAAAATATATATCACTTATTAAAGAAAATGAACAAAATATCGTAGGGTTTGTAGGCAAAAGAGGTATTTTATATTTTAGATTAAGGGTTCAAAATGTAACCAACTATATGTGAACGTCTTTAGTCTGTATCCAACTAATATTTTGTCCAAATAATGTAGTGAACTGGGTTACTAATTACATGTAATTGATGGGAGCCATGTATGTAACACGTCGGATACACACAATAGACATCAGGACGTTGTTGAATATATTTACAGACCTCCGATGACTCCAATCTTTGATCATCTTTTTCGGCTAATTTCCTGCCAACCTGAAAGCTTTATTGTTTCCATTTTATGCAATCATGGCCTGTATCAAATTTTTAAACTTATAAAATACTCTGTGGTAGATGACATTAATGTGAAATTAAATGTCACTGATGATGGTGAATATCTATGTATATGGTAATTTATGATTTTTATATTTTAATGACAAATTTAGGCTCAGCGGTATTACCTTTTCATATAATCAACTCTAATTCCAGAAAAATTCCGAATATTTCATAGGTTAACTCATGTCTCCAGCCCGGAAAGCATTTTGCTAACACCCGGTTTCAAAAGTAAGACCTTAAAGTCTTAGGTCCCTCAAGTATTGGTGGGTTATTTATGACTTGATGGTGAATATCTATGTATCTGGGTTATTTATGACTTTTGATATTTTTCAAACACAGCTAATCTAAATAGATAACTAATCGAGTAATTATGGAATAATATGATTTCAGTATTGATGATCTGATGCCACATGCAAGACAAAACATTAGTGTTGGTTAATTACGATGGTAAAGCGTTCATTGCTACTTGCAAAGTTCGGCGAAGTAAAAAAGGTGGTATTCTTCTAATTTTCATTTTAAATTCTTTCAATCATTGTTTAAGGTTGTCAGTTGTCACCCACGTCTTGCAGAAGAGGCATAGTGGAACAACTTTAGAAGGGACGGAGTGAAGCTCGGGCTCCCAATGGTTTGGCCTAACCCACCGGTAAACACCGGCGCCACCCCCACGGGTTGAGCTCGGGTTGAAGGTGGGAGGGTTGAAAGCCCGGTGGCTTTGAGAAGGAAGGAGCGTGCATAACGGTCATGAGACCGTTTAGGAATTGAATTTTTTGACCGTCAATAATAATAATAAAATAAAATTTCCTCCTTTTTTTCTTCTATAAATTAATACACACATTTTACCCAAACAAAACACAACCATTTATAATACTTTTTATACATCTTTCACTACCAAAACAACCATTTCACTACCAAATCATGGATCCAAGAAAACAAAAAAGGGTTGCAATTAAGCGGATCTAAAAGTTGTGTACGGGCCACTCGACGTCAACTCGTTCGCCCGGTCCAACCTCATACGCAACCATCTTATTATCGTCCTCAACCACCGAACACTTTTTTAGATATCTATTTGTCATAGTTAATTTTTTTTATTATTATGCAATGTACTTTTCTAATTATTAATAAAATGTTAGTTTAATATAATTGTTTTTAAATAATTATTTAATTTATTTATGAAAAGAATTTTTTTTTTGGGAGGATAGGATCTCATGGCCGCAAATAAAAATGATGGTTTGGATGGTTGGATTGAGTTATCAGAATCCTATTGATGAGATTTGGGAAGGTTGGAATCATGAATCTCATGACTCCTTCCCCCATTAATTACAAAAAGGGAGATGATATTAGTACCACCTTTTTTTAATAAAGCTACCATACTCATGCATTATTTACTTGTACAGTTTGTTGTATCACTTGTACAGTGTGGTGAATTAATTAAAAACCATGGTACGAATATCAATTCCCTTACAAAAAGCAAATGATCAATATATAACAGTTGTGGGTTATTTAGCAATTATATAAAATCAACTCTTGATTAATTTTAGCCTCTTAATACATCTATACTCCCTATTAAAGATTATCTCACCCCCTGTTGAAAATTACACAATACGAAATGACCATTCTATCCTTAATGAATTAATTAATCCTCATTCTTTTATTCAATAATTTAAGCATCTTCACTTAAAATATCTATAATACACATTAATGAAATAATTTACAACATAGATCCCTCAACTCTTAAAATAACTACACTACCCCATTTTACATCAATTACCTTTACAATAATAACCACACCGCTACCACCACCAACTCCGTTACCACTCGTCGCGCCACCACCACTACCAACCGCCGCCGCCACCATCACACCGTCGCCGCATTGTGCGGGTACCATGCTAGTATACCAAACTATTATTATAATACTTAAATTGGAACTTTTGTTTTATTGTATGAGGAAAAGTGCATGGGTAAATGAAGCTGGGTGGGCAGTTTTCTGCATTATATGTTTGTCTTCATTCCCATAACGACGACACCTACCCTGCACCAACAATAACACACACTGGAACCATGCTAAAAATACAATCCCAATACACTCTATTTTATCCCTTGATTGACCAAATCATTTTAATAAATAATTAAAAGGTTTTACCGCAATGACCTTCGAACGCGGGTTTTCCTGGATCGGGAGATGATAGCTTTGGCTACCTAACGCTGTCTGTATTTCGCGGATGTATAGGGTTATCCGGATAGCCGAACTTTATTTGTTAGCTGCTCCAAACACTAAAAATATTTTATTGAGATGATAGAGTAACGAATTATTCATTAATTTAAGATAAAAAGTTTTGCTAACTGCTCGCTTTCACAGCATGCATCTATGAATTATATTTTTTTGGATACTTAAAAAAGAAAAAGAAAAAAAGAAAAAAAAACTTTCTGTCTCAAATATATTTGTCATCTTAATATAAAAGTTTGTTTTCAACAAATATAAATCTTGTTAAATATGCAAAGGTTAACAAAACTTTAAAATTTTGATTTAA
This sequence comes from Solidago caesia, assembly GCA_028566075.1. Taxonomy (NCBI): domain Eukaryota; kingdom Viridiplantae; phylum Streptophyta; class Magnoliopsida; order Asterales; family Asteraceae; genus Solidago; species Solidago caesia. The sequence goes on along the minus strand of JAOXNX010000011.1, from coordinate 21,946,605 downwards.
TAGATTAAACAAAAAAATGAGGCATGGAAGATGGGATGGTGGGTAGACAGGGGATAGGATAGGATGAGAGGAACAAGAAGCAATTAATGATTTATTTAAATGAGGTCCAATTATAGCCGATATAGTATTAATAATAATTAATTAATTATTCTGTTATCATAATAAATGAGTCGACTGTACAAATCAGAATTATGATCCACCTACATAGTTTTGCGTATGACTAATTAATTCTTTTGTCTTTCAATCTTTTTCAAAGTTGATATCTATTTTTTTCTTTTAAGGGAGTAATAAATTCACAACAATTTTTAGTAATCTACAACGATGTATGTTTTATATAGTTATATATATATATATTATGCGGTATAATATGTACATTTGTTGTAGATAGCTAAAAAATTATTGTAAATTTATCACTATCCTTTTCTTAAATACATCCTTATTATAAAATAAATAGTTATATAATATAATATGTATTATTTATTATACATTGAAGAGTACAACAACAACTATACCTAATTCCTGCATAAGCGGGTTATGAAGGAGGTGAGATGTAGACAGTTTTGCCTCTACCCAAAGGCACATAGACTGCTTCCATCAGGACCTCCGACCAAATGGGTAAAGAACAGGTGAGAGTAAGAGGTAAGTAATCATATATGTCGGCCGCGTATCACATATCTGCATTAATAATAGAGTAAAAATGACAAAAACATACAGCATAGCTCCCCTTAGAGCATATCCAACAAACATACCATATAAGAACCCATTTAGACATATTAAACAACAGCATAAACGCATAATAAACATAACTACATGCATAAAACCAAACATGCGAGACGAGAGCAACTATTAGCGGTGACATGTGTCAAAAACTCCCCTTATCCACCTCCCAGCAAGTCATAAGAGCAAATAAGAAAAGTATCATGCAAGGCATACATACATATAAGTAGAAATTAACGCAGGAGACATAAACAACCTATGTTACTTAGTAGCTTTTGCCGTCTAGCCGGCAAGAAAACTGCCCCTAAAACCCGTAAAAAGGGTACTTACCTACCCTATTTCTCTAAACTAATCCTATTCCTCCAAGTATCTTCTTATAGGTCATGTCCTTCGACAGGCAAAGCTCCTTTGAGTCAAGACGCTAGGTAATTTCGGTCGCCGGGATGGTTGCCCGGTATACAATGCTACATCCGTCCTTATAGACGGATTTTGCTAGGTCGCCCTAGACGTTTGCCTCGGTACTAGTCAGAAAGGATAAGACTAAACATGCCGCTGGATTAAGTAGTAATCAAGTCTCATTAAGAGTCGTAATGTACAATCGGTTTCAACACCGACCAATTAATACTTAAACATGTGCTTGTCCTGGACAGTTGCCTAGATACACATGATATGGATTCAATGTGGTTCTTAATTTTAACTAAAATAAGGTTCTAAATTAAACTAAAATCTGTGGGTAGTTATATTAGTTAGAGCGTAGATATCCAAACATTGAACCTTAGTTCTTGTCCTGTAGATAAATTCTTTTTGTGCATTTTAATACCACATGTGAAACTCGAAACTCCATCCTTTTATCTCAAGACAAAGTGCACTTGTTGCACAAAAGTCGTGTGACTACGATGAGAGAGGGTTCGTCTGCGGTCTCTCACTGTCTGTCTATGAGAAAGACACTCGAAAGGTTGCACGAATTAGGGCAAGCTCTTCCTGACAAACTTGCTAGGGATCTCATGATCTCCTTGCTTAATGAAACTTGTAAAGATGTCATCGAAAGGTTCAAACACTCCGAGTGTACCTTCGAAGAGCTACTAGGTGCTCTTCAAAAGTTTGATGAAAAGAACCCTGTTCGAAACCTCGATCATAAAGGAAAAGATGAACCAATCATTAAAAAACATTGTTTTTTGTTTTCTATTGAAACTTTTCTTGAAAAACTATGATTTGAACGCGTAATCTTTTTTTTGAACGGCAGAAATGAACTATATTAATATGTATGGCAAAACTAGCAAGGTACTAGTCGCCTAGAAATTACAATTACAAAATACTCTAGAATTATACTAAATGAAAAACAACTCAAAACCTCTAGACTCTACCCGAGAGCATTAACTGCGAGGATCACAAAAGGAATGAAAAAAACTCGTGCCAATTACAGTGACTCGAGACACGAGAAAAACTCTCATCCAACGAAGGTCGAGCCACCGGTTTCACTTTGCGGTGTTTTTGATGTGATCCCAACCATGCCACGAGGAAACGACCCAACTAACAAAAATCCAAGCTACAAGAAACAAGATGACAGCGAAAAGCATAAAGTTTACAGCCGAGCAACAGACGAACAGAAACCAAAATAACTTCAAAAACCATTTGCAGGCGCGCATAGGAAACCCAAAAGCAAAGCCAAGTTACCGCCACTATACCCACAGTCAACACAACAACATGCACCATAATCAACCACATCCAACTAACAAAGGGTTCACTCTCCATATGCTCCAATCATAATGATGTTTTCTGTCCCGACTAGAAATCCACGGAAACGATAATGATATAATAAAAGTGACAGTCGCATCGACACTTTCATGAGAACCGTTATGATGATTGTTATTTCTTTCTTTCCAAGTATGTTACCACCAACTAAACAAAATGGCTTCAAGAACATCACGTTGATGATTATTTCACTCGTAAAAAGACAATCACAAAAAATATGACCACTATCATCAGTACCATTATCGCAAAGATCACATCTAACAGTAGTAATGTCCACCCCCTTACCAAAAAGATTAATGTTTGTGGGGATGGCATTTTGAAGAAGACGCCACACGAACAAATTAATCTTTTTTGGAACAAACTTGTTCCAGTTAAAATTGTACGAATTAATAAAAACAGCCCAGAAAATAATCAATCTAAATGATTGATTATCACAATAACAAGAAGAATTATTATTATTATTATCAATCAGCTTGAGTTTTATTATTACAGAAATTAGATCACTAATCAATCTAATATGATTAGTGTACTTGCTTTAATCAACAGAGAATTACAAAATATATATATATATCGATATGATATATATGAGAATAATAAGAATTGATTGAGAGAGAAATAATGAATGTGTATTGAGAATGATAACTGCCTCCTCTGCTATGGATCCATCAAGAGTATTTATACTCATCTTCATTTTCCTTTTGTCCCCTTGGAGTTTCAGCCCAACACCATCTTCAGTCCTTGACTTTAATATCTTTATGCCCATAAGTCCATATTATAAGCTAGTTCCATTAAGCCCATTTGATACCTACACAACTCAACCACTAAATAAGATATAAATCAATAAACCACCAATGTTGATCTTGTAATTCAACAAAAATGGATGTGGAAGGAATCGAACCCGGGCACATGGCTTAAGCATATGCATGCTTGCCAATTCAACCTAACAGCTCACTTGTGATTTGAACGCGTAATCTGTTTTCCATATTTTCTAGAAAACAAAAGGTGTTTTCCATAATCAAACGCGCCTTTAAAGTCTTAATTTCATCTGCTATGGAAGATATTGACATCGGGCTTTGATTAACTACCCCATATTTTAAGTCCCCTTGTAAAAACATTACGACCCGTGACTAGTTTATACCATAAAAAACTTCAAATTTCATTTCCGTAAACAAACTTGTTGTCAAAATATACTAAACCCAATTCATTTCACTTGAAATTTACATACTTTTAGCCAAAATTTGTTAAAATATATGTGAAACTATTATCAAAACGATCGCTAATCAGAAATACATGAGTATTACATTATTTGGCTTATATATAATGAGAAAGAGCTAAACATGTTTAACTCTCATTATATAGGTTTGTTGTCTCTAACCCGGTCACCAGTGGCGGATCTTGAGTAAAGTCATGGAGGGAGCCAAGTAAGGGCGGAAGTCATTTGTTTAATGTATTTGTAGAGACAAGCGTCTCTACAAATAGATTCAGATTGTTTCCTTTCGGAAGCCGAAAGTCACGGAGGGGGCCGAAAGTCTCGGGACCCAGAAATAATACTAAGAAAAATAATTTTTCAAACGAAATACGGATAAAACTGCACTACGGAACGAAAAACGGAGAGGGTCGGGGCCCCCTGGGCCCTTAAATAGATCCGCCATTGCCGGTAACAGACCGGGTATTAAACTAGTTATGTTTGATGTGTATTGTAAAAATGTTATAGTACTTTGTATTCTTGAATCTTTTATTTATGAAAACATTAACAATTTCAAATTCAATATTAATGTGATACTCGATAGTTACACATATTACATATACCTATACTCGATAAGTTTGTCTCCTCCTTTTGAGGGCTTAGGGTGCAGTACATTCAAAGTGGGTCATGCTGCTTTAAAAGCTGCTTCATGTAAAGCGGTCAAACACAAGAAGGTCTATGTGTATTGACAACCAACACGTGTTTATACCATTTGCATTTAATACCTTTGGTTTTTGGCGCAACTTGTTACTCGTTTGCCTTTTATTTCCATATAAAATGTTACTAATGTACATGAATGACTTTCAATATATATATAGGCAAAAGTGAATATAAGGCTGTCTCATACCTAAGTTTAGGTATGGAACCTCTCACATACTAATTTTTTAATATTTGTTGTATAATAAATAAATGAGTTGGGCCTATGAATTTTATGGATTAAAAAATAAAAATGTGTGGGTTCCATAACTAAGCTTAGATATGGAACAACCTTATATTCACCTCCTTATATTTTATGATTTTCGAAAAAAATAAAAAATAACTTTTGATAAAAACTAAAAAGGTGAAACACCTCTAATATATATTAGTGACACACTCACGTCACGTGGAACAGAAAGTGGCGAAAACGTCGTCGTCAACCGGTTACTCGCTTATTCCATGCATGTCTACACATAATCATGCACTCACATACATGTTTACAAGTGGGAAATGAGGAAAGTTAAGGGATGAATTTCTATTAAAATTAGAGGCCATTTTTCTGAAACTTTCTGCAGAAGCCTACTTTGCTTAAACTACAAGTAAAAATCATGTATGAAACCAAAATCTTCATTTAAACTGAATGCTAAATTCTGAAAATATTGGAAACATGCACTAAAAGATTCCTCCTTGAAACATGTGTGACAATTTTCTTAGAATATCCACAACGACCCTATATCTCATCCAAAAATAATAAAAGAAATGTCAAGACACATGTGTAGATTATAGATGAATGTTTTTAAATTTATAGAATGTTAAAGCTAATATATCGTTACTCATATCTTTTATAATTTTTAAATTTTTTTATAAAAAATAACTTTCATTAACACGAGCCTATAAACACCAATTAGTGTTGAGGCGAAACTATACATAAACGGTATTACAACAACTAAAACTTACACCAATCATCCCAAATAATAGAACAAGACTTACTTCTAGTCCTATACCACAAAAAACCAATAGCTTTTATGTCGTGAACAATCTTCTCGATACACACCGTACCATTGTCAAATCTTTTCTCGTTACGGGTTTTCCAAATGCACCAACATGTGACGAATACAATACCCTTTAACTCCAACTTAGCCGTATTCCCAAGCCTCGTGTATGAGTGGAGATCGAACAGGTCCTTGAAAGAACAGAGAAAAACAAGAGCTAACTTACACCACAAACCGACTTTCTACCATACCTCCATGGAGACCTCACATGAACAAAACAAGTGCTCCACCGTCTCCTCATCTTTCTTACACAGCCTGCAACCCAAAGAGTTAAAATTGCAGTTTCTTTTCTTCAAGGAGCTAAGTGTAGGAATCCTGTCTGATCCCATTCTCCACATGAACATATTGCATTTCTTCAGCAACCATTTTACCCAGTTAAAAACGAATCTATTGTTGTAATCTCGGTCACTATTAAGGAACTCTTTGACCACTTTGACACTGAAACTTTTCTGCTTACTACAGTTCCATTCCCACCTATCTTTCTCAATAGATAATGCCATAGTTTTCAATAACTGCCCCAAGTTGATCTTTTCGCTAAACAAACTGCTCGCGTGTGTAAACTGCCCATCCTCCCGGTCCCCCTGAATTTCCTAGAGACCTGACAAATTTTTTAGAGACCGGACAAAACTTGTCACTAACAAGACACTTCTTATCTTTATCACTCTTGAAAAGATTGGTGAACACATCTTTCAGTGGTTCGTTGCACGCTCACGGGTCCAACCAAAAACGAATGCTTTGCCCATTACCAAAAATTCCTTTAATTACCTGTTGAGTTTCACCCCCGCAACCAAGACTCTAGAAATTGCTCTCACAATTGAGACCTAAACTCCCGACATGGCCTTGTTGACCGGTAAGGTTCCCAGCAATTCCTGGTGTCATGAATGACCCTGATGACACCCCTCCAAAGGCCATTTGTTTCGGACCTGTATCTACATAACCACTTGGACAAAAGAGCCGAATTCGAGTCAGCCAACTTACTCAAATCGAGGTCTCCCATAGAAACAGGGGAAGCTACCCTATCCCAATCCACCCAATGGATCTTACTTTTGTTATCTGAACTGCTCAAAGGAGTCGTCTAATTATACTTTCCAAACCATTTATCACCTTCACCGGGACTTTGAAAAAAGAAAAGTAGTATGTTGCAAGCTTTCCAAGACCGACTTAATTAGAGTGACCCTACCTTGGATAAGCAAGACGCCTTCCAATTCGACAGTCTTCTCTTAAAAATATCGAATAAAAAATCCCAACAAGAGACCCGGTTCATGTTTCCCCCAACTCGAATGCCCAGATGATTAAACGGGACCAAGCCCGTCTTGAAAAAACCAGGTCCGCAATCCTAGTGACCTACTGTCTTCGACCCCCACCCCAAAAAGAAGAGACTTACCCATGTTTATTTTAAGGCCCGAGCAGAGATGAAAAACTATTACTCATATCTATATCCTCTCTACATTGACAATAAAACCACATTGATAATAAAAGAGCTAAATAATATACATATGAGAATATTTAATATGTGTCCTAAGCTAGGATAACATAAGGTGCAATTAATGTATTCAATATTCTTTTAGAAAAGTGAAAAATTTATTGTTTAATAAATATTGACATTATTTTATTTTTTTAAAAAAAATAATATTTGGTGCATTAATTGCACCTTATGTGTGCATTTAGGTTACATGTAGGGATGTGCATGTCCCGGTACTGTTAGTACCGCTCCCGAAATTTATCAAAACTTGGTATCGGTCTCGGTTCCATATGAACCGGTACCGGTACGGGACCGGGATTTTTCGGTGTTTGCAGGATTTTCCCGATACCGTACCGGTCCCAATCCTGAAAACAACAAAAAGTGGGTACCGGTACCAATCCCACTTGGGACTCGGTACCACTTCCGGGTACTGGGATCAGGACGGGACTCGGGACTTGGTACTTTCTGCTCATCCCTAGTTACATGTTAGACAATCCCTTTACATATTTACTATATCTTTTTGGCCTTTTGATAAAAACATCATTTCAAAAATGTTAATAGTTAGTTGTTAGTTTTTTTAAAATAGTAATTAAACACCATTGTCCAGATTTGAGCAGGAGACTTTAGAACATTACACTAAGAGCTCATTGGCTCAATTTAATAACACGAGGCTTTTTTTTAACATTGGTACTCGTATAAGGTTAGAAAAACAGTCCATACCTAAAATTGTTATATGGCTCATACGAAACGACTTTGCTAGCTAGTGCTAATATAGGAAAGGAAATTAGAACAAGATACAAATCTTGAGTCGATATACTAACATCATTTTATACTATATTAAAGGAAATGGATGTGAATAGTGGTTTTTTTTTTGTCTTTATATGCGTTTTTAATATAAATAATACAATTAGAACCATAAAACAAAATTGACTTTTGGTGGAGTGGTTAAAGCACTAGCTCGACTCGATTAAAAAACTCGACCGAGCCTTTATTTTCAAGCTCGAGCTCGAGCTCGATTTACTAATCGACACTTTTGAGTTCGGCTCGGCTCGGCTCGATTAAGTATTATATTAAATTTTAAATCAAATTAGTCCTATAAGCTCGATAATTTCAAGC
>JAOXNX010000011.1:21875945-21887961 GCA_028566075.1 Solidago caesia | reverse complement strand
GTATTGTACATGTTATCAAAAATTCAAAAACGACCCTCAAAATGTGCAACTTTAAGATACAAATTTGAACATTTAAATCTAATGTCCGCTCACAACTTGTAAGAAACATACCTTTTCACCTTAAAAGCATCTTTAATGCGATGGACTTAAGGGTGAAGTCCTGAAGGGGTGATCGATATGGAGACATCGGTATGGGATATTAACAGGTCGATTCGTTAACCTTGAAATATTTTAAGTTTATATAAAAAAAATTAACAGGTCGACCCACCAACCCATTTGACCCGTCAACCCACGACCTATTTAACCTAAAATCAACCCAACAACCCGCTAACCCACCAACCCACAACCCATATGACCTAAAATCAACCCGCCAACCCGCTAACCTACCAACTCATCTGACTCGCCAACCCGCTAACCTGATTTTTTTCAGGTTGATGGGTTGGGTTTGGATTGACAGGTTGTGGGTCAGGGTTGAAATTTCTGACCTGAATATTTTAGCGGGTTAGGTTAAGGTCAAAGATTTTCGACCCGCCAACCCAAACCCGAACCCATTAACAGGCCTAGTTTGAATCAAGTTTAGGAAACCCATTTTATTTCTATCTCTAAAGTTTGTACACATAAACTTTTCCCTATAAATTTCTATAATCATATGATCAAACAATGGAAAATTTCATAATATGGTTAACACATCATAGCCATGTCACCATGGACTTGACCATAAATCTCTGTTTGCCATGTCACCATGGACTTGACTCATAAATCTCCATTTGAAGTACTCTTAGAAGAAGTTGAAGACTCATCTATATTATACTAGACATATGATCGCTTGATGCAGCGGCGATGGTGGTGGCGACGGTGGCGACAGTGATGGTGTGGTTATTAATGTAAATGTAATTTATGTAAAAAGAAGTAGTGTAATTATTTCAGGAGTTGAGGGATCTATGTTGTAAATTATTTTATTAAGAGTATTATAGATATATTAAGTGAATATATGGAAGTAAAAATGAACCATGAATGGGTATGGTATCGATTCAACAAATGCATTAATTAGTTTATGTGAAAAACATTTATTCTCATATCACTAACCCTACCCAAATCTCGCCACGGCCTCCATCACCACCATCACCACTCATCTTCCAAATCTTGCAGCCACCATCATTACCCTGCCGCATTGTGCGGACATCCATCTAGTACTTCATTTCTCAAGCAACTTAACTTAAGAAATGGGTATTTGCACCAATTCAATAGATTCCTTATGGATTTGTGGATAATCATATTTTTACAATATTCGTGATACGATTGGATGTTCCACGGAAATACATCCTCGTGTCGCAACTTATGTTTTTCTCTAAAAAGGAATGCTGCTAACAAAGTTCATTAGTTCGGGCTCAAAACTTCGAACAATAAAGAATTTGTCTACGATAAGCATCAAGTGTTGAACACGTTTGTTTTCAATTGGCATGGTTTGCTTGTATAAATGACTTCATTGGGAGACGATCACAAGCTAACATTAAATTACAAAAAGTACATTTCAATATAACAAACATATTTCACAAACCACGACGTCTTCCAACATTAGCTTGGCTTCTACTTCCTTTCTGTAAGTTCCCTTCATGATCACATTAATCAACAGGAAGTATCATATGTTCCATTCTCAAGCAATCAACCATCTATCATTTGATCTTGTTTCAGTGAATAGGGTGATATGGTGTATTGACTCGCTTAGGCGGCAACTTTCTTAGAATAATGAGAACCAGAGAGGAAGGTAGTATCTCCACCAACTGCCAAAGGGAAAACGCTCAGAAAACATCGACACTTTTGAGAACCCAATGGCCCATGAATGGGTGGATTCAGGCTATATTATCTCTAATGGGTCAAACACGTACAATAAACAATTCTAGCTTCAAAGGAAACTAGCCAAACAGATAAAAGTTGTATAACCCCATTAAAAAAAACAGCTTCTTGTTGAAGTAATATCATTTTAGTGATTATGTTTGACATACTATTATTTATATAAAATTTTTGAACTCTTTAAAAGTAAGTGTTTTCAGGTTTTCAGGCTCGCCCATTTTTTAACCTCTACGTACAGTATAAAGCATATATTTAATTTCCAAAAAGAAAAAAATAAACCAAAACTGAAGGATACTAAACATAGCGTCCATAACAGTTCTGTTACTTACCAAGTAGTATATGAAGTTCAGAATAGGGTGGTCCATCAAATCCAGGTTAGCAGCCTCATCGAATGCGTTGAAGCACATCTGACATGCCAATCAGATTAGTAACATATCGATTAACATTATACAAAAATAACAGATAAATTCATAAAACACCAAAAGCCAAGGGACCTCACCATGATACACCTTATAAGGAAACACACAAAGCAGATTGTTGTAACGTAGCCAACCTGCATGGACAAAACAATATATTATATTACAGAAATAGTACAATGGGTAAAATTGTAAAAATAACAACCAAATGATATATATACCTCATGTAACTTCTTTCGCCGCCCTTTTGATTCCACTGGGAACCGTTGTAGCATTAAAAAGAGCCTACACATATAAAGAAGTAAGGGAGACAGTCCTACAAGTTCGCATAAAGGAGGAGCATTTAACCCATATAGATAAAAAAAATTTTATTAAGGTCTTAAAAAATATTGTTCACCTCCCGAAAAATTCATATTAGAGGAGAAGCATTTAAACCGTTTCCATAAAGAAATCTGTTAAGATCTTTAAAAATATTGTTCGCCTCCCGAAAATTACATATTAGAGGAGGAGCATTTAACCCGTTTACATAAAGAAATCTATTAAGATCTTCAAAAATATTGTTCACCTCCAGAGAATTACATATTGGAGGAGGAACATTTAACCCGTTTACATAAACAAGGTTATATTCCGATTGTATCTTGTTGATAATGGATCAAGCGATCAACACAGAATTAAAAATAGCTAAGGAAACAGGTTAAATGGGTTGAACCATTGAACAGGTTAAAGTGATCAAAAGTTGTTTAAAGTGCATTTGAATGCTTAAATTCCTAATCATTGAGTTGAAATATAATAATTATTCTAATAATATAATGTAGGTAATAATACTTAATGCATTTAACTATTTAAAACATTAAACACGATAGACCAAAAAGTGACTGCGGGTCAGCAAAACCCGCTTTGAACCAAACTTAATGCAATATTTAATGTACCTTCCTCCATAGAGAAGAAAACCCAGTGCTGCAAACAGGGACACACCTGGGAAATGAAAGATGTGAGCTAACTCCAACAATAGTAATTGCAAACATAGACTTGTTAAAATATATGAATGTAAAGGTAATAGACCTGCAAAGAACATCTTCGAGAGAACCACTAATGCAGGGATTGGCTTCCACCAAATTACTAACCATAAAACTATCTGTTAACAGACCATAAAATGGAATCAAGAAAACAGCAGACAACACAAAACCTAAAGTATGAACATGTATTATTTGATACAATCAAGAAAACAGTCATTATTTATACAGTGAACTAAAGAATGTTTCTAACCTCTGGCTTTAACTGTTGAACATCGTGATGAAATACAAAGATTAAGCATCTAACTGCATTAGCAAAATATGGACAATTAGAAACTGTTCAACAGAGACACGTTCATAAGCAATACTTTCAGAAACGTAAATACAACCAAATATACAGACCTCCGTTAACCAAGAAATTAAGAAAATGGAAAACTTTCTGGGTGGTCCAACCATACTTTGGAACTCTTAATTGTATCCTAATTAATTTTACCTACAACAAATGGAAATCACACATGAATAATACTTACAATAAAAATTTCTTTAGCGAAGACTCCCTGGTATATAAATAGTGTTTTGCCTGTCAAAATAACAAAATGAAAATACAAAAATCTATCAGTAGCTAGTATTTGAACAACAAAGTTGTGCCACATTTGTTGGAAATGCATGCAAAGCATTAAGATGAATGCCAAGTTTATCAAATCCACTGATGTTTTATAGATCGCACAAGGACTAATAATGCAAACTTACCTCGTTCAACATCCTATGTAGCTCATCTCTTGCCTCAAAAACCAGAGAATGAAGCGATAATTCAATCCTAATCCAAAGAATAAAATATAAAATACTCAAATGAAAGATGGAAGTTAATCGAGCTTCCATCCCCAATAAGAGCCAAATTGTGGAAAGCCCCAACGTCAATCAAGTTAACCTTCTCAAGACCAGAATTAGGTGCAGACACAATTCTTTTACAGCTGCAACTGCAACATTACCTATTTCCCATTTTTGAACCACACCATGACAGTACCTTTTCAAAACTGAGACAACAAACCAAAAATCTGAGTAAATAACTTGTTATTCGGATAACTAAATAACCTGTCATAGAAAAAAAAAAAAAAAGGAACACTGTCATGGTGTGTTTCAAAAATGGGAAACTGAACAGTTGTCCTAAATATTGGGAGGAAAGACTTCGGAATGAAAGAGTTGAAATGATCTGACAGACAAAGAAACACTGGCAAACCTAGTCACGGGCCTTTCTTTTGAGCTAAACAATGATGATGATTAAGCTAAACAATGTCACTGGTTAATTAAGCTAAAAATAATAATAAACAGAAAGGAGAAGTGCAAGATATGACGTAGCAACTCCAAAAATTTACAAACCTAATTAACCATCGAAATTTATAACCAATTCATGAAAGCTTTATACATGTTGTTTATAACCAATTCAACATCGTTAATTGATCTGCCCAATTCAACACGTTAACCAACTGAAAATGAAAAAAACTTATATATTGTGATTGATTTATTGCCTGCAAATATAAACCACCACAACCTTAGCTACTTTGTCCCTTCATGGGGCTCAAAATCAAACACTTAGTAAAAGAAAGATGTGATACTTCCATTTGGGCAGATCAATTAACGATGCACATGTTAAAGTAGTTTAAATAAGATTGAACTAACCATTCGAAGTAATCTTATATGCAATGACTTAAATTTAAACCCACCGATGCAAATGTATCACAAATGCATTTATGACAACTCAGTAATATATTAATAAGATATTAACTCAAACAAAAAAAAGTAAAACACAAAAAGTAATTAGAATATTTCTAATTCCTAAATCATAAAGAACCAATTTCTGAAAACATGAAGTAAAGGTAGCTGGTAACATCAAAAATAAAAGTTTTTTTTTTTCATCATCAACCAAAGGGAGAAACAAATCTAAAAAACTTGAAACTTAACAAATATGATAAGAAGATTGGATTAAACTATTTAAAATCTCATGGTAATAGATAATAGATATGAACCTGCTCATAAGTGATTGGATTCTAACGCTTAGGTAATAGATAATAGATATGAACCTGCTCATAAGTTCTCGAAGCTCTGGCCTGTTTCCATTATCATCACCACACTTATCCTATAAAAAATTTTGAAAACATTTCACTTCAGTAAAAACACCAATTGAAAACAACCCATTAAACACAATCTCTCCATAATCAAATTCAAAACCAAATACCTTTCACTTACCCATTTCATCAAACACTTGGCAAACATATATACACATATATACTATTAAAAAGAAAGAAAAAAAAAACTCAAATTTCACACTCTGTTCTACACACTCCATCACTCATTTTCAAAACCATCAAATACCCATATCAAAAAACACAATTTTAAAACAATCCATTTGAAAAAGGAAAATATAAGTAGAAAGTATTTTTCGATCAAGCTCCTAGCATAAGGGAAAAGCCGAACCAAAGAATGAGGATTTTCCTTTTCATCTGCTCTTCTCTCACAACCGCCATATAATTAAACAAAAACAGATACCCGTCCCAACGCACAAGGTTTCCGTCCCAACGCACAAGGTGAACATAACTAGTTGATATTAACGGTCAGGTAAAGTAGTAGTAGTATAGTAATAAACTAATAATAATAAAGTAATGAAAGTGTGATGCACTCCTAGGCTACACATTGAAAGTATTCATATACATACGTACATCAACGACAACACTTAATTGTTATTGTTACACACCCCCAGATAGACCGACATGCATAAATGTGTGTATATGAGTATGTAAGTAATGAATTTGATTATAGATCGAGGTTAGAGATGGTAAGACCGAAGGTAAGCCCACCAGGCTAGCTACTAATTAATAACAACTGTACGTGTTGTGTTGATTCCACTCAAAGTTAAAGAAAGGGAAACACATCATATCATTATCATCATGTATCATATATATAATAATATAACGAGTAATAATTATATTATATAGGTTTAAAACATGTACAAAGCTAATGAAAGGAAACTGGGAGACAGTATTACTGAGTAAAGCTATATATCTATACTATTATATATAGTTGATATATAGTTGATGGTTTGATACCTAACATCTTAATTAATTTGTAGATACTGCAGATCATATGGTGATCATGGTGGACCCTTACACATCCAAACTTTCAAAGTCATACACACACACATAGAGTCCACTAACAAAGTCAAACCCCCTAAAATGGTGCACTTATGCTCTAATGGTTCTCACAATAATCACCTCTAATTAACCTTTTTTCTCTTTTACTAATAGTATATATGTAATGCATAGACTCAATGACGATAATTAGTTGAATTTCGAGCTATAATGATGATGTTGTTAGCCCGTTTCGATGTCATTGTTGTTCCCCGATGATCTTGATCTTTTGGGCTGGCTAGGCTCACCATGAGGACCCACCAATGATGGGTTGTAGCTATACCACCTTGACCAGAAAAGGTAGTTGAAGAAGTTTACAAAGCTTAGACCGGCTAACATCCAGTAGAAAAGGTCTAGCCTGTCATTGTTGAGGTCATTATCACCAAGCCATCCACGTTGGCCGGACCTAGAGGTGATCTTGTTCACTAGGGACACAAGAAGAGAACTTAAGTAGAACCCGAATGAATACGAGCAGTATGTCATTGCTGTCAAGAAAGATTCCATGCCTTCTAATGATTGCTTGTAAAAGAACTCAATTAGCCCAACTGCAGTGAACATTTCAGAAACTCCGAAAATAAGAAACTGTGGCGCTATCCAAAAAATGGAGAAGGTCTCTTTGGGAACTCTCAAAGATATCGTTCTTCTTTTGTTCTCGACTATTGCAGCTGAAACCATGGAGAAAGTTGCAATGAAGAGACCAACACCCACCCTTTGTAGGGGAGAGATCCCCGAGTCACGGCCTGTTATTTTGCGTACAATGGGAACAAACGTCGTCTCATAAAGAGGGACTAAGAATACTAGCATAACATATGGGATAGCTTGGAGGGATGCTGGAGGAATTTGGAAGTTTGAAGTGAGTTTTGTGTTCATGGTGCTACCTTGTTGAACTGAGAATGTTTGAAGTTGTGCTAAAATGGTGTTAAAGATGATGGTGCAAGCGAAAATGGGAATTACTGATATGATTATCTTGACTTGCTCAACTTGTGACATGGTGCATAACCTCCATGGGCTTTCATTGCTTCGATTGTCGTCTTGAATCTTGATGCATGCTTTGTCCAGGAACCTGTATGAAATTGGTAGCACAAAACAGAAATTACTACACGAGTATTAGATTACTGTCTATTGCAAGTTTGAATCTTAATTACCACTATCTGCTTAATCCACACTCAAGTTTAGCTAATACATGTCCCAAAAAGAGCAAATATAAAAGTTGCATGAAAATGACCTGAACTTGTCTGTATGGAGAAGGCTGCTATCACCACGAGACTCGATAGACACATTATGATGAAGTACAAGTCTTTTGCTCCCATGTAGCATTCCTAAGCTCGATGGGCAAACTTGCTTTCTCTTCGTGATTGCAGCTACGAAAACCTGAAGAAAACTTGATGATAAACACACATATGTGTATAAGAAGCAAATAATTGGATATAAAAAGTTATATATCATGATTACTTGAGCAATCGGAGTGAATATACTTCCATGAGTTGGTTTGTTTCTATAAAGGGGAGTTCCACAAAGTAAGCATATTAATCCAACAGCCATGGCAGCAGCCGAAACACCAAACCCTATATCCATCCCGGAATGTGTTTGTACCCACACAAGAATCGTTAGGGCTATGAGCTCCCCGATGCAGAATGCAAAATAGGCACAGTTGAAGTAAGTTGATAACTTCTTGGAGTCCTTTTTCCTAAACTGATCAGCTCCGAGAGAGATTATGTTTGGTTTTAGACAGCCACTTCCTAGAGCCACCAAGTAAACTGCTAAGAAAAATATGAACTCTTTTAGACCTCGCGCTTCTTCACATTTGCTTGCACTCGACATCATGTTGCATGTTGGTGGTCTCATTTGAGGCAGATGGGCTTGTATTGATAGTAATATAAATCCCTACACAGTACACACCAACAAAACCTTAATCAAAATCATCATGTTGTATAAATAATATTATATTATGGTGTAGTTACAAATGGCATACTATAATGACAACCAATATTTATACACGAAGATGATGATTATTAACAGGGGAGTTTGTAACAATCCATCTCATGGTAGAGAATATAATGGGAAGCCTTCAGTTATAATCTATTATAAATTCTATAATGGTTTTAAGTTGAATTATGGTTATCATTAATTAAGCTAGCCTAGCTATCACTTCACTTCAGACATTAGACATACAATTAAACCACTTACAGAGAGCTCAACGAAGCCGAAAAGTAACATGGTACGGTAGCTACCAAGGTAGGAGTCGGAAAGAAAGCCACCAAGAAGCGAAAGGAGAAAAACGGTGCCCACAAAGTTTGTGACGACATTAGCAGATTTGGATAAAGGAAAATGCATCTCATTGAAGACATATGTGATGAGATTGTTCCCAACCGCGGCAATAGCCATCATTTCAAATGCTTGAAGTCCTATTTAAAAGCATTGTTCACATCACATATTAGCTTTCAAAGGTATACAAGCAAGATTCAAATAAATGGTCATATAAAGAGAGTTTAGTTACCTAGGATGGCAAGAGCGGCGTGCATGCCACCATGTTTTCCGGGCTTGCAAGGCCGATCTCTCCAATCGACATAGTCATCTACAAATGGTTCCTCTTTGAAAATCTCCTTGTTGGTATTCACCATCTTCTTAACAAGAACCAAAGAAGGTAAACTTTAAGAAATGAAGTGTGTTTAGTTTGCTACTTATAATATTGTCAATGTTAAAAACATGCATCATTGTTGTGGATCCACAATTGACCAAACCCATGAAGAGTACAACTTTTTAATGCATAAAGCAACGAGTGATGTTAACCCGATTGAGCCAGAATGAACCACGTTAAATGAATAGGCCGGTACTATATATATATGTTTCTAATTAAATTCTATTATTGCGCCATGTTGACTTCTTGAGGTTGACTTTGCAGTAGTGCCATGGTTGACCCACAATTAACCCAATAAGCTTAGACTTCATAACACTTACTCGTCACCTTTAATTATAGCCACAGCATTACGTTTATACACAGTACACTACCTTCCTTTACAAAAGTATGATTTGACTTTTGGAAGTCAATCCATGAAATCCAAAAATTCTAGATAGATGTATGTTGCATTTGAGTGCATATGATATGTATGGGTTCATTTCTTTTCTAATGAGACTGAGTTCAATATATATTTATCGAAAAACAATTAGTATGCTAATTTATATTTCTAAATATTAATCTAAAAGTGTTATCATTACATGTGGCAAAATAAAAGGAATATATGAGGAAAGAAAAATTGAGTTTGACATGTATCATCTAACGAGTGAACTAAGTTGATTATTAATTAGAGTATGTCCAATGAGAATAAGCCATTATGGCTTATAATTGTTAGATAAATCATAATTCCATTAACGTTAACTTATTAAAAACCTATCTATATATTACAATGCATCAACCTTTACAAAAACTTTATATGCTAAATTAATACTGTAATTAAGTTCAAGACATTTGCTTTACTCTTGAACTCCAATGGCTTAGAAATCTCTAAGTCAGCCAAATAAGTCATGCAATAAGCTTTCTTTAAAATGGCATTTAAATTCTAAAAACATTTTTACAACCCAATAGGCTTTTCAATAAGCTTTTCATTCAATTCCATTGGGAATATTGTTCTTAGGCCTACTAATTAGGCATTCCAATCACTTATCTAACTTAACATTTCTCAAACTTAACATGATCAGTCTAATGGACACAAATATAAATAAGGAAAGAATAAATTATGATAACTTGATAACATGGTCAGCCTAATGGTGTAACATGTTTAATCTAAAAGACCAAATACATTTAATTTGATTTATCAAAAGCGCAAAGCGCATGATATAAATTATGACTATGATAATTATAAAAACAAGGTTTAAATTGTCCAAGTATTTGTACTTGAGAAGCTAGATTGATCCATGTACAGTTTTAACCGAACTTATTCATGGATTTGTACGTAGATCGAGATGGAAAAGAAAGAAGGAACTTCAATTCATCAGATTCTCAGAGTTACATAAATACTCAGATGGTACACTTTTGATTGCTTCTGGATTCTACTCAAATCCAAAAAGCCCAAAGTAAAACAGATTCCGTTGATCAAAGATACCATGAAATTAATTCGCACAAGACTAAGGTTGAGGGTAGTCATGCGTCAATTTGAAGTTTGTTTTGAGATAAGGAAGAAAATGTTTTATCGCCACCGCCGCCCCCACCACCCGTCATCGCCGCTGTCGCCGCCAACACCACCCGTCGCCGCCACCACCATCACCGCTGCATCGCGCGGGTTTCTGTCTAGTATATTCAAAATGTATTCCTCTATTAATATGCATTTAGGTTTACTCTTTTTTTTTTTTTTTTCTTTTGGAATTGGAATGGCTGCATTTAGGTTTACTTATTATGAAAAAGTAATGATGTAAATTACAATTTACAAATCGATCGATATGAAGCGGGTGATCCGAGGGGACATGGGCCTATGGTGTCTCCCAACACATGAAACACTTTTTGCCTTCTATCCACTCATATTGTTAAAACCAACATGTCCATGATATGATCATTTCTAATTGGACGGCTGTAATCCCACTATTTTTTTCATTATGCTACCTATTCATATATTTCATAACCAACTCACTTAGGTGAGTTGGCCAGGGGCTTTCTAATCATTCATTATGTGGTGTTCCGGGGGTGAGGTTACCACAGGTCTCAGGTTCAAGCCTGGGGGTTTACATTCCAAAGGTATTTTCCATAAGGAGGGGTGTGGAGGTCCTGCAAATAGCAGGTTAAAACCGCCCCCACTCACGTCTGAATCGAAACTCAACCTTAAAAAAAAAAAAATATTTCATCATTATCTTAAGGGATTTGTGTTGATCCTGCATGTGAGTGTAGGAGGATCCTCTAACCGTATATGACTTCCATTTTCGAAAATTAATGTGTGGAAGGTTATGTCATAAATATATTTGCTTTCTATATACACATAATAAAGACAATCATAAACAAGATCTCTTTTTTTTATGTGGCAAAATACTTTCTTTTTTTTTTAAAGATTTTGCAAAAACGGGCGTTCAAACAAAAAATTTGTACGTAAAACCGGTATACTTCCCAACGACGAGCTTTACAAATAGTTTAAAAACCAAAGTTCACACTTACAGCCTTTTCACGTGACATGCATTCACCTAAAGTGCATTAAATATGGCTGATATGGTGCATTAATTGGTTGATTTGATACATTAATGTGCATTAATGAAGGTCGTAAATGGGAACCCCAGTCTTTAATCAGTTTGGCAAAGCTCGACATTGGAAACGCCAGGTAATAGGTTTTATAAATTTTTCTTTTTGAAAGTCTGTTTTTGCAAAATCTTTAAAAAAAAAAAAAAAGCCCCTCTACTTTTCCAAAAAATTTCATAAAGAAACAAACAAAATATATATTTTGTGTAGCTGGGTTCTAGACCAAATGTTAATATATACATATAGGGCAAAGCTTGGCTATTTGGTAATGTAGCTAGCTTGGCTACATTTTGAGGGGTAAAAGGAGGAGAGAGAATGTGGGGAAATGTGATATGCAGG
>JAOXNX010000011.1:21836003-21857355 GCA_028566075.1 Solidago caesia | reverse complement strand
AAAATGGATACACGTGAAGATAGGAAGAAACATGGTTATTCGGTAGCCCAACACTATCATCAGACCACGGATGCTGCGGATAATTTTGATGATGATATTGATGAGCATATTGAGATTCATGAAGAAACATCCACTCGGTTTCATGGGTTGGATGATTAGCTTTGTGTCTTTGCTTTTGTCTATCTTGTAATGTTATAGATAGGCTAGTTTGTTTGGATTTTCCTTATGGTTGTTATTTGTTTACATATATGGGGCCTGTCTCATATATGAACTAATGTGATACTCTGTCACATTACTTGATTGTAATTGTTTTGGGAATAAAGATTTACCGGGGTAACCCTTAACCAAAAAAAAAAGAGAAAAAAGGAGAAAGAAAATGAAAGTCTTTTATGTGTTTTATTTGAAAGGAATCTAATATATTTGGATGTGAAAGTAGAGAAATCAAATTTATGGTCACTGTATTTTTATTTGACAAGACTTTCTTTTTCCTGACTGCTACGCGTCTGGCTTTAGTTAGTCCAACCATGGTCAAATAGATTTTTATTTAATGGAGGATGTGTGGTTTGGTAAAAGTTTGTTTTTGTGGGTGTGTTTTCAACTAGATCGTGTGTGGTTTTATGATAAAGTGTGGATTTTTTCCTATATATACTATACTAGAGAATTTCTAGCTGTGCAAGCCCACTAAAACTAATATTCAAATTTAATGTTGACCGTTTATATAAGTTTAATACTTTGCATATTGAATCTTGTTACAAAAATTTTGACTTTTAACCTATTTGTTTAAAATGTTTAGTTTGCAAAGGACTCATTTTTCTAGTGCGAAAGTTTCAATGGTGTTTTAAATGAAATGAGATATCAAATCTAAAATGGACCGAATTCAGTAAACTATTGAATATTATAAATTAGCAAAAGAGTAAATTACACTGATCGTCCATGTGGTTTACAATAAATTTCATCTGTCATCCCTATCCTTTTAAAATTACATTGACCGTCCTTACTTTCGAAACTAGTTGCACTCATAGTCCCTCTTTTAAACGTTCGTCTAAAACAAACGTTAAGACAAATCACGTGCTAGGCATACATGGGCAATGTTGTCCTTTCCTCAATCTCTCTTTCCAGCTCTATATAAAGTGGACCACACTAGCTCTAGAAAGTAGACCCACCAAAAACATGTGCAGCTAACATCAAAAATAAGAAATGAAAATATACTACAAGGGAAAGGTTATATTAGGAACCCCTAAAAGGTCAGGAACCTTTAGGAACTTTTTTAATATTAAAATTAAAAGGGTATTTTAATAAAATCATTTATCATTCACTATATAATTGTTTACACATGTTCATATGACAATCTATGTACATTTGTTCACCAACTATCACATGAAATATTTGTTTTCAAAATACTTGCATACATATGCTCATAGAATCCATTTTTCACATAATTGTAAAACGAATGAAGATCTATGTCTCCACATAATTATAAAATCTAAAATTGCACCTAAATAACTCAAAAAAACAATCACCATGTGAAGAATAATCAATGGTTGAGATTGATTTAGAAATTTTAAAAGGGTTCCTAAAGGTTCCTGACCTTTTAGGGGTTCCTAAAATAACTTTTCACTATATATATATATATATATATATATATATATATATTGAAATTTTTAGTTTAACAATAGTTGGTGATTAATTTAGACATTACTAGAAATGCTAGATAATTATGTTAATGCTTTATGATTTTTGTTAATTTTATGATTTCCAAGATGTTGTAATTTTGTTTATATGCATGAATTACTATCATCAATTTATGAGCAAGTTTTATAGATAATGAAGTATTTCTAATATTATCAAGTTTCATCTATGTAAGGTGTTTGACAAATTGTCTAAAAGAAAGTTATAGTCCAAAAAGTCAAGGTTTATCGTTCTTTGATATTTAAAATTGTGTGTGTTTGTCATTATTAGCAGAAGTTTTTTGATATAGTTACAAAATTATAATTATTCATTAAAACAAGGATGTTATATGCACTTGTAGTTGTAGCAAATACTTTTTTTGTTGGTAACGTCTCTTGTCATAAGTGTAACATTTATAATGGGGTTATTAATTCAATTATTCAATGGTGGATTATTTAATGTGAATAGTGGATAATTAGTTTGCTTATGAATTGTAGAGTGTTATTGTAGTTTCTATTGGTAGCTTGTGGTCGTAGTTTTGCATTTTCTTGTATGTCTCTATTACCTTAAAGACCCATTCTACCCTTTTTCCCTTCAAGTTTTGGCTAACACACATGGGAATGAAACTACCATAAATAACTAAGTTATGGTTTCACATAAAACCCAGTAAGTTATATATATCGAGTTAGTTGAAAATAAATCATAAAGTGCTGGCTGCGATTTAAGGGTCTAGTAGAGTTCAGGGTCTAGTAGAGTTCACGATGTTCGTTAAGATTCATCTATCATAGTAATTAAAGTGAAATTCAAATTGCAATATAACTTCCAAAATTTCGTCATCCTTGCTTTTTGACATTTACATAGTGCCACATGATTCATCTAATGCTGTTAAGTTTTCATATGTTTAGCGCCAAATAGGTCCAAATATCAAACCCATACATAACTAAAAGTCTTGTACTCGTAGAAACCTATGTAGCACATCTTGCGGTGTAAATTTCTAGTTAATTAATAAGTGTATTTTATTATTGCAGGATGAGATATTTGAAAGCTTGTCAAATGTTTGAACATTTGATGAAAGCTAAAGGCTATAGGAAGATGCCTTTATGTGGGCTTGATGTTGGAAAATCGTGTATTGGCATCTCTTTTTCAGACGCCGACCTTCGAATTGCACGACCTTTAAGGTAACAACTAATATTTGAGATAAACAAATATTTTACAAACATGTTTTTAAAAATTATCCTGACCCATTACCTAACCCGTCCCAACCCACTTATTTTTCTTATACGAAAGGCTAATAGATAGTTTAATATATGGTTTCTTTTACTAGTTGGGCCTTGACCCATAAAACATGTTTTTAACTAATTGCACATGCACTTTTTGACCAAAACATAGTCCTTACTGGGTTTTTTATCCATTAAACAACTTGCATTGTGTAGGAACTCTAAGCAAAATACTTGTATTGTCAAAACAGTCGTCAGCAAGCTGGAAAACTAGATACAACCACAAAGGGAGCATAATAAAACTAGCTAATTGCAAAGGACCGCAAGCAATTTCTACTCATGCAAAACTACGCCCAACTTAACAAGTAGTTATCCTGTCACTAAATGACCAAATCAAATCTGCTAATTGAGCAATACTCTATTTGACTAGTCAACTAGTAATCATGTTCATACTTAGGCATTGCCTTTTGTATAATATTAAAAATGAACGCTTTGCACGAAGTGGGTAACATGAATTCACCACTTAGTCATTGTATCAAGCACCTGCTATACAAGAAACTCTTATAATCTACAACCAACAATTACTTACATGGTTTATAAGAAACAAATTGATTTTAACCTAAAACATATTCCGAAAGTTTAATTATGCAATTGAGACTCCAATTACTACCTCGCAATTGAACCTCAATCTACAACCCCGTTTAGCATTCCAATTTCAATTTTGTCTTTTAGTAAAATACTAGCCAGATTACTATTCTAATTTAGTCTCAGTTTCAACCTCTCAATTAAGACCCCAACTTCAATTAAGACCCCAATATCCAATTAAGGCCCTGTTTGTTTTTAGTTAGAGGTTTGTGTCTAGATCTGAATACCACTTCTGAATGTTAAGAGGTGGATGAAAAACAAACACCTTAAATCTAAAAACATCTGACCGAATCAGAGTTAAGAGGATGCTCATATGTTTTTTTGAAAAACAAACTGGCCCTAAGGCCCCGAATTCAATTTAAGACCCCGACTTTCAATTGAGACCTCGGATTTCGATTACTACCTCGATTGGGTCAACTTTGGTCGGTTTAGTCAACTTTGGTCAACTTTATTCGATTTGGTCAACTTAGTCAAACTCGTAATTTGGTCAACTTTGGTCAAACTTGTACAATTTGGTCAAAGTCAAACTAGTACGGTTTTGGACAACTTAGTAAACACTTGGCGACACGTTATGAGCACGTTTACCTATAGTGACTAAATACTTAACTGTGACAACTTGAAACAAATTGTTTGCGTATTAGATTACTTGCTTTCTGATATTTTGTGTAGCTTGATCTTGTTGTTAGCATTCATGTGAGTTTCGTAGCCCCTCTTTTTATATGTTTTAGGGTGGAAGGATACTCGTGCCTTTGTGTCTATCGTTATTTATAGCTATTTAACTGTACTGTATGATGTGCATTGTGATACTTGATACTTGATACTTGTGGTGGAGTTGGAGATATTTGATACTTGATACTTATGGTGGAGTTGGAGGCACCAGATACTTGATACTTGATAGTTGCACTTGCACCTTAGGCCTGATATACCGTAAGTGCCGGTGGCATAGAGATACTTGATTCTTGTTATCATAGGTAAGTTAATAGCCATAATTGTTGTGTGAATCTTGATGATATTCGACCTGACACATAACTTGATACTTGTTTACAAAACCTACGAACTCACCAACCATTGTGTTGACACTTTTGATTATCCTTTCAGGTGAACACGTGAATAGTATCAGAGGTGGCTAAGGAGCATAACATGGTGACCTGTAACAGACTCAGACTTAGGATTATGAGATGCATAGCTATGTTTTTGTTGTTACTATATGATTAGACTATGGCATTATGCCTATGCGTTTACCCCCCTACGTGGGAGTTTATCTATGTTTTATTTGAATCTTGACTCTATGTTGGATATTTATGGTTGGATTTATGAAATGTGTGTTATTTAAGTATTCATGTAGTTTCTCTACGTAACATCCATGGCGCGTGTACTTTTCGTTGCATCCCGTGTTTTCCGTCTTAGTCGGGGTGTGACGTTATTATATATTTTTTTGAACAGCAGTGGTGATTGGACTCAGCGGCATGCCTCTTCATCGTCCGGTAGAGATCGACCACGTCACCAGCACAGTCAATCCGAGGGCATGACTGGCGGTGGAAGTCCCACTACCGTTCTGGAGGAAACCAGCTAAATGCTTGAGAAAACCCCCATGCCCCACCTCATTGGCAAGGACTTCCCAATATGCATTTCAAAGGTTTCGAACCCGTGACCAACATTTGGCTGAAAGACATAAGGGACATTAAATGTCCAATTGGGCTAAAAGTTGTATATACTTTGACATTATAGACAACTTACCATGTTTATTATAGTTTTAGCTTAACTTTATATTTCTATGGCTGCATTGTTTTTTTTTTTTTTTTTTGAACATCAATTTTATAATCTAACGGCCTTTCGACGAATAACCGTAAAGACACTAAAATTACACGAAATAATTGGGGCAGATTTGCCATAAATTACAGACTATATTATCTTTTCTACTACGACATTTGATCCAAAAATAAGAAAAAAAAACAATTTCACGAAAAATCTCTAGGCTGGGCATGGTGACTCCTTTGAAAACAACACTGTTCCGGTACTTCCATATTACCCACCACCAAATAGATAAAATAGCTTCAACAATATTCTTGGCTTTCTTTGTCAGCTGCGTCCCCAATATCTGGTCCAAACACTCACTTGGGCCCCCATCTGGTATTGCGATTTGAAGCCATGTCGACATCATTAATTCATTATACGTACCTCGGTTGACACAATGCAATCCTTGAAAATATGACTCACCGTTTCTGCACCCATATGAAAGTGATCTCCATACCTCTAATACTAAGGTTGAACCTTGTAGGCTGGATTGTTTTTTATTTTATTTTTAATGATCATGACCAACTTTTTCTCTCTTTAACTCTTGCGACAATATATATATATATATATATATATGGGACCCTTATTTTGAGAACCCATTTTTTTGTAAGAACCGTGAGAACTCCTAAATTTTATATTGGATCACATGTTTTTTTGTTCATTCACATGTGAAACGTTATAAAAATATATGTTGCGGAAGAAATTTTTTTTCAAAACCTTATATATAGCCGTTTGTCACATGTGAACAGAAAACGTGAACAAATTCATTCACAAGTTCACAAAAGGCTACTTTGAAGGTTTCTTCAAAAAGTTTCTTCCACAACATACATTTTTATATCATTTCACATGTGAATGGAAAAAAAAACATGTGAACAAATATATAATTTAAAAGTTCTCATGGTTCTTACAAAAAAAAGTGGTTCTCAAAATAAGGAAACTCTATATATATATATAAGATTATTTAAGTACCTTTTAAAAAAAGAATACGAAAACCAGTTTAGACCACACATTTCTTTTTCTTATTAAAATAAATTATTCAAAATATTTTATCTCACAAACCGTATATCGTTAGACGAAAAAACAAACAATAATAGAACCTCATACTATATACCCATTTCCCATTTGGCTTTAACATTTTTTAGAAAACTAATAAGAGTAATTTAATCGTTAATAATGGAAAAGATATTTGGGACTCACGATGTATAGCAATTTATAATTTTAACAATCATAATCTTCCGATGCAAACATCAAAAACGTGTTTATTTTTTTTCAAGAGTTCATCATTTTTTTGGCAGTGCTTTTTTTTATTGATTTGAATTCCACAAGCTGTAGTATATTTAATATACTTGAAGACTTACCAAGTTTATGATATGTAATTAAGTATAGTTTGACTTTTAATTTAAATGGCTAGGATTAGTTTGTTATTTATTATCAATGGCTTAGATCAAAAGTTGAATGTTAATTTTTTCTCTATGCTCTACCAACAATATATATATATATATATATATATATATATATATAATATATAATATCCTTTAATCAGATGGATTTCATATTTTGAAATTAATATGTTTGTTTTTATGTCAGTTTTAAGATACGGAAAATACCTATATTACCCTACTTATCTAATTACATCATATATCCATTATCTCGTAAAATATCTACCTTATCCCTTTACATCATTTATCTTTACACCAATTACCTACACTACTCGACGCCGATGCCACCACCACCAGTCACCGCCGCTACCACCAGTCGTCGCCGCCACCACATCGACGCCACCATCACCGTCGTCGCATTGCACAAGTACCCCATTTAGTTTATACTAATTAAAGCTCCAACTATTAGCTACGCTTCAGTTACAAACTAATTTTATCAAACATACTTTATACATATACACATTAGCCAGTGATTAAATAAATAACAACTAAAAATGAGTAAATCGGAATGAACCTTTTAATCCCTTGTACCGCATTGGTACCTACGTCGTCACCCTGCAATGTTTTAGTGTACCGAGGTAAGTGCACCTGAACGAATACCACCACATGGAGTCGATTAAATCCAGTCTGAGACGAGAATAGAACTCACGTCAATTTTTTGTTAGGCTCCCCCGATAATGAGGCCTGCATAGGTAGTGGCAGGTGGTCACTTGATCTATGACCAAGTGGTTAATAAATAACAATTATGTCAAAGCTATTAATCTAGCGTTCATTATTATCTTTATATATATACTAAAAAGAAAGTTGTTTTAATGACTTATTAACCAATCGCATCTTTTTATTTCTCCAAAATGAACCTTGTTTATGTCAATAGTATAATAAGAAATTAAGAATTATAGAAAAAGTATCCCTAATGTACACTTTTTGTCTTCCATCACTAATTTACATCTTTTAGCCTTTCATAAAATAAAAAATCTCACTAATTATTTACTTTAAATATAATTATTACACTTTGTAGCCTTCAACTTGAGAACAATTTTTTTTTTAATTCTCTACCATTTAATTAATTAAAAATTTTCCAAAATATTATTAATAACTCTTTTTTTCCTATTAAATGTTAAATGACTAAATGTTAAAGTATTATATATTTAAAAGATTGCAAACATTGTTATATTATTGTTTTTTGAGTAAATTACAAAAACCGTCCCTCTGGTTTGGTTATTTTTTTCACTATCCATCCTTCTTAGAAAGTATTTGCAACATTCATCCCTACAAAGGTAAAGTTGATACATAAATCGTCCCTCTTACACTTTAAATGACTATCATACCATTAACTTTTTTATTTATTCATTTTTTTTTATATTTTAATTGATTTTACAATATAATTCTAATAATTATATAAATAACTCATTCATTTTTTAATTTCATCTCTCTCCCTCTTCATATCCCATCTCACTATCTTCTCAAATATGGTAATCCATCAACAGATCAACACCCCACCATCCATGCAACCCACACTACCATTGATCAAAGTAATTTGCATTCGCTAGGAAAAGCGACTGTTAAAGCCAGAAAATTAACTCGCCACCAGGGGCTTCAACGAAACCGTCGTTGTTGACTTTAAAAAATGATACAGCCACTGCTGATACCAGTAAAACGAAGCATACCTTTGTCGGATATTTATTTGATTTTCGATGTAAAAGTTGTGTTGGTGGTCACAATATTCAACAGTGGTGGTGGTCCACTGGTGAAATTGTGGTATACAAGTTTTTGGTTTTAAAGTTTGTGAAGAAATTATAGTTAATGATGTTTAGTTGCGTTCAACATAAACTAAAAGACACATGTACAAAGAAACAAATTTTAAAATACAAAAATTAAAAGATAAAGGGTATGATAGTTTTTTAAAGTGTAAGAGAGACGGTTTTTGTATCAACTTTACCTCTGCAGGGATGAATGTTGTAAATACTTTCTGCGAGGGATGGATAGTGAAAAAATGACCAAACCAGAGGGATGGTTTTTGTAATTTACTCTTGTTTTTTTAACTTATTGATTAGACTTGGTAGATTTTAGTCTTGAAAATATCATTATGTATTAAACTATTTTAAAGCATTCAATGTTTTTAGTATAATATAATATTAAAAATGAGTCATTAGATATTTTATTCTATTATATTTATAAAAAAAAAAAACCTTAAGAAGTTCATAACAATATTATATTATATAATATTACATTATATAAAAAAAAAGTCTTGAAAATAACAACGTTTTTAATATAATATTATATTTTAAAACATTATGTATAAAACTATTTTAGATGGGGATCATCTCAAGTAACTTGATAGGTCAAGTTGATTTTGTAAGAGACGAGAATCTAATAAAATAAAATAAAAACCGGACTTACTGTAAAGACTCTACATAATTTTGCACTCACAAAAACCATAACTTGACCTATCAAGTTAATACATAACTTGAGAGGATCCTCATCCAACTATTTTAAATGAGTAATTAGAACAAACTTATTTTAGTATATATAAAGATAGGACTCATCTAATCCATATGAAGTTCATAATGAAATATTAATTTTTATAATGTTTTTAAAATATAATGTTTTGTGTCTGTCCGCGTATATACACGGGTCTAAAATCTAGTACGGAACTATAAACAGGTAAACTAATTAAACATTACACCCAAAATCAAAAAAGAACAACACCACAAGTAAGCACTAAGATTGAGGTTAAGCACTTAACCCTTTTTAAGTGTCAACTTCGTCCCTGTGGTTTTTCAAAAAATGGTGTTTCGTCTCTGCCATTAACTTTGGTTTTTTTTTTCATCCATGTGGTTGAATTTCTGTTAAATCGGGTCGTCCCTGTCGTTAAGTCCCTCACATGCAAGTCACGTGAGGGGCATTTATGTCTTTTCAATATGCTTCTTCTTCTTGTTTGTTCTTCTTCAAAACCCCATTTTATTTGTATTTTTTTTCTTCAATCAAAAACCCAAGCTTTTAGTGATATTATGTTTAACGTAAAGACAATTTAACGGTTTACACATTTGTGCTAGAATGCCACCAAAAAAGATGTCGAGAAAAAAGGATTCTTATGAAGCAACTTTTCAGGAATTAATAGAAGAAATGACTAATGCAAAGAAAAGAAAGTCAAAGAAGGTATGATATTTTCTAGTCGTTTTCTTTTAGGATTGTTTCTTACTAAAGTGTTTTATATGAAAGGATAGATGAAAGTACAAGCTTATGTAATTCCATCTACTCTTGGATCTGACACCCTTTTAATTTACAGCTAACAGACTATTCTTTTTAAGTGCCTAAGAAATCAAGTACCCATTTGTATATCCTAAAGTTATTAAGTTGAATATTTTTATGTTTTTCCCTACATTTCTTTTAAGAAACCTCTTGCACTAATTTACTTGTTTCACACAATGTTATTAAATTCCAACATGAATAGTTATTATCTGGTTACCAACTATGTTATGGTTAACCATTTGATTTTTGATGGATACCATTTGTGGCAGATTAAGAGAAGAGGTAGGAGGAAGGGATCTAAGAGGAAAGTTAGTCCAGAGATAACACACAAATTAGGTGACGCTACACTCTTTTATGCACATGGACAATATGAAAAGGTACACTGATATATGATTAGATGAATACCCATAATCGCACACATGCACACTTTTTTTTTTGGGTTTCTTTTTAATGACCGTTTCTTCTTGTTTGATGCTTAGGCCATACCTCTGTTGAAAGAAATCATTCTGATGTCACCAAACCTGCCTGAACCTTACCATACACTTGGTCTTATATATAATGCTATTGGGGATAAAAAGAGAGCCTTGGGGTTTTATATGCTTGCTGTACATTTGACGCCAAAGGATGCATCTCTCTGGAAGCTACTTGTTACTTGGTCTATGTGAGTTTTGTACTTGGTCTATTTAATTTCTTTTCACAATAGCATACTTCTTGCAACTTAAGGACTATGAAGCAAGACACGACCTTCCATGCTTCTAATACATCATTTGAAAGCACAAAGAATTGTATCATCCTTTGAAATACTTTTTCATTTAAGTCTCAACTATGCACAGGGAAGAAGGAAATCATGGACAAGCTCGTTATTGTCTTGACCGAGCAATAAAAGCAGATCCTGAAGATATTGGTCTTAGATATCACCGTGCCTCACTTTTTGTTGAGCTTGGAGAACATCAAAGGGCTGCTGAATCATATGACCAAATCTGGCAACTCCGCCCTCAGAATCTTGAAGCACTCAAGACAGCAGCAACAGTTCGAAACTACCAATTCCTATTCATTATTACTTAAATTGTGCTCTTTACAGTCAATTTCTTGCCCAGAATTGCAACCTTCCATAACTACTTTCTTTTTTTCCTTCTTATTTTCAGCTGTACCAAAAATGTGGTCGGAATGAACGTAGTGTCAACATTCTTGAAGACTATTTAAAAAAGAATCCAAAAGATGCTGATCTTAGTGTGATTCTTTTATTGGCTTCAGTGCTTATGTCGGGAAATGCATATGCAAAAGCTCTTCACCATATTGAGTATGCACAACAAACTCATTCTGCTGGTAAAGAGTTACCAGCTGAATTGTTGATAAAAGCAGGAATATGCCATGTTCATCTTGGAAACATGGAAAAAGCAGAGGTTTATTAATCTATATATGATTCTTTGTTTATCGTGAACTGCTATTTGTATAACCCTTCATATTTGACTTTTTACTTGAAACAAACCTTAGTTGTTTTTCTATTGTTAAATGACATGTAGGCTTTCTTCAGCGTGTCCACACACGATAATGCAAATGATTGCACTCACTTGGTTATTGAAGTTGCAAACGCGTTAATGAGTGCTGAGCATCATGAATCTGCATTGAAGTACTACCTGATGTTAGAGGGAAGCGATGGTTGCAATAAAGTCTGTACTTGATATCATTTAACATTTAGTAGTGTATTTTCTGCCGTATCTTTATCCTTACATGATTTTTTGTATTAACTTGCATAAAGGGTCTACTATATTTGAATATCGGGCGTTGTTATTCCTTCGTTAATTCAAGAACACAAGCAATTGCCTACTTCTACAAAGGTATCGTTCAAATTTTTATCTATGCATGTTTTGAGAATCAGGACATGTGAATAAAAAAATGTTATGACAGAGTCTTTAGCTGACAATGGTATAATTGCATTCCGGTTCCATGAAAACTATGGTAGATCATCATTAAAGTTGACCTTTTTACATTTTTTAACATTGATATGCTATATGATGAACAGAACAAAAAAATCGGGCTACACATTGTGACAGACCACAATGTATATAGTCATTTGATCTACAAAAAAAAGAGTTTTTCATTCATATTTCATTATTGATTTTTTTTTTTTTTTTGTTAATTGTTTTGACAGCCTTGAATGACCATGAGCACAATATTGATGTGAGGTTGGAACTAGTGTCACTTCTCTTAGAAGAAAATAAAGAAGATGAAGCCATTTGTGTACTTTCTCCTCCCGATTCAGGTTTACTAGATTATGCTAATTATTACTCACAGACAGCGCTGGTTTCTTTTTATCTCATTGTTTACTTGTACATTTACAGAAGCAAGAGTTAACCAAACTTCTGATAAGGGGAAACCGTGGTGGAGTGATGGAAAAATAAAGTTAAAGCTATCTTACATTTATAAATCCAAAGGTTTGACAGAGGCCTTTGTTGAGGCGATATATCCATTGGTTCGTGAAACATTGCTTCTTGAAACTTTCCAGCCGAAGGTGATTTTACTCAATTCTCTAGTGTAACAAATTATCACCTTGCTTTTAGTCATAGTTTTGTCCATCATTTTGTATTTCATTTGGATATGTGCACGTATTACTTCATTTTGTACTTAAAAGATGCATATTCTATATCATTTGACTAGGAATTGGTTCATTAGGGTAGGAGAAAGAAAAAGCTATCAAAAAGCGAGCTTCTTAAAAGAGTTCAAGTACTAGATGAATATCAAAATCACAATGTATTTCAAGGATACCGTCCTGTTGCTTCGTCTTATGATCTGTGAGTATTGTCCATTTGTTTTTTTTTTCCACATTCGAAATTGGATAGTTTTATAAGGTTATGGTGAACACAGTATGATACCTACTGCATGCAGAACACATAAGTACATAAGGGATACATGTGTCTCATTTTTTGCATAAGAATTATTTCATCATTTGAATGGTGAACAGATCCAAAGCTGCACGAGCAAAGAAGTTGCTCCAGAAACACGAAACAAAAAGAAAAGAAAAACGGGCTGCAGCACTAGCTGCTGGAGATGTGTTGCAGAGTGACGATTCAGATGTTGAATCTCCTGTAAGTACTTGAGACTTTAGAATAACCTATATGGAAGGATAAAATAGTAAGTATTATTCTCTTACATCTACAGTGCATCGTGTTTAAAATGCCATCTTTCACTTGATGCAAGTATGCAACTATGCCAAATATGGAGTAATGATTTGGCTACACTTGTAGCATAATGTTATACAATCATGTGGTATTCTTATCTAATTAAGGCCTTAAATTGTCTCATGTGATAGGCATATAGAGAACCTCCCCTGCCAAATCTCCTAAAGGATGAGGAGCATCTTACGCTCATTGTAGATGTGAGTGTTTATTATAGATTCAAATGTATTTTTATCAATTTATGTGTGTTCTTTTTTATCTTACCCCATTGGACATCTGTTATTTGTAGTTGTGCAAAGAGTTGGTATCTATGCAAAGATATTGGGATGCACTGGAAATCATCAATCCGAGTCTGAAATTAGCGCACAACACTCTAACAATTGAGAAGAAAGAGGAACTTCGATCACTTGGAGCACGTAAGAGTTCCAGT
This sequence comes from Solidago caesia, assembly GCA_028566075.1. NCBI lineage: Eukaryota > Viridiplantae > Streptophyta > Magnoliopsida > Asterales > Asteraceae > Solidago > Solidago caesia. The sequence continues at coordinate 21,843,734 of JAOXNX010000011.1, read as the reverse complement.
TGGTGGTATTTTCATTTTGTAAACATAAAATGATTTTCAAGTTTCCAGGTGCCCAAAATGTTGTGTTCCTAAGATGGCTGTGCATTTTTTTTCTGTTAACAAAAGTAATTTTGTATATTGAAGTTTAATATGTGATAATATTTTGTTATTGACTTCTGTTTCTAGTATGAAGTTGAGTACATTTTTTTGCTCTCCTACAGAGATAGCATATAATATTGATGGTCCTGCGAATGGACGGGAATGTGCTAAACACATTGTTAGCCAAAATCCTTACAGCTTTGCAGCATGGAATTGCTACTATAAAATCATATCAAGGTACATACTTCATCGTATTTGCTACTATAATATTGGTCGCCCTTTTCTCTTTTATATTTATTTTCATTTGTATATTACTGAACTTTCTGTGGATTGTTATATAAATACTTTGTCCATTTCTGGTTTTGTTTTATTAGATGCAGGCTGGATAATTTTAGCAAATTCTTGCATGAGAAGATTGTGAAGTATGAAGATTGTATACCACCAATTTTAATTAAGGGACATCAGTTTACCATGAAGAGCCAGCATCAAGCAGCTGCAAGATATTACTTAAAAGCATATAAATTGATGCCTGAGAATGCCTTGATCAATCTTTGTGCTGGTATGTCCTTTTCACTAATTTGTTACATTATTCTTTTTAAATCACAAGTAACTATTACTGATAATTCGTACGTACTCTCAAGGAACGGCCCTAATCAACCTTGCCCTTGGATTAAGACTTCATAACAGGCATCAGTGTGTTTTGCAAGGTTTAGCTTTTCTCTACAACAATCTTCGCCTTTCAGGGAACAGCCAGGTGTTTCTCATTCTCCTTTAATCTTGCTGTTGGGTTATGTGGTTATAATTTATATATTGATTGAAAAATGAGATACAAAGACCAAATGGATAAATTTAATAGTAAAGTGATCAAGACTTATATTTTCCAATACCATTGTGTCTATATCATAACTGAATTGGCTCTGTGAAATGCTTAGGAAGCTTTATACAACCTAGCACGAGCCTATCACCATGTTGGTCTAATATCGATTGCGGCTACGTACTATGAAAAGGTGCTTGCAGTTCATCAAAAAGATCACCCTATACCAAGGCTACCGAATGATGGTCCAGAAATCACAAATGATCTCAAGCCTGGTTACTGTGATCTTAGAAGAGAGGCAGCTTACAATTTGCACCTAATTTATAAAGAAAGCAAATCCATGGATCTTGCTAGGCAGGTGCTTAAAGACCATTGTAGTCTTTAAGTTATGACCCGTATGTAATCCTGTCTAGTTAATATCAATATAATGTAAAATCTGAATGCATTCTTAGCTTCTATCAGGAATAGGTACATGAATATTATTGCTTTATTAACATCTACTTGTATCCAACTGGTCTTGGCCTTGTTAAGAAGGATGAAAAAAATGATGGTAGATTAAAGCTGGAATATGCATCCTGCAAGGTGGTCGCTTGTGGTATGACTCAATAAAATTGCTGTTATTGCTTTGTTTATATTTTTTTTTTTGGTAAAGGTTAAAAATATAGAAGAGCTTCATCAACTGTTGGAAATTTTTGTTTACATTTAGAATGCACTAAACAAATCCCAGATCAAATGCATGCATTTTTAAGTTTGCACACATCATATTTGGTGTTTGCCGCAAGAGAATGCACCAATTTCTCGAGAGGTAAGTCAACTGCTTCTATTCTTCAAGTCTTCAACCATGATAGAGGATCAAGACGAGGATGTGAAATGTTGCTTATGAGGGTATCAAACCGAATCAAATGTTTTCTTTTTAGCATCAAACAACTACCACTTCTGATCAAGTTAGAGTTTCCTGTGATCCATATTCTTTCCGAAAACGAACAAAGACTGATCTGACAAAGTTATGGCTAACTTTAGCATCTATTAGTAACTTGTTACTTTCTCAAGGGGTTGAAGTGGCTTGGTTTACCAAGTGAACGTGACTCAAACAGTAATGAGAATGCATATAGTTGTGGCAAGTGTATTATTACATGACTATTTATAAACTGGCAAATGCTAGTGTGTTAGTTTAAGAAGTCTTCAGGTCACACAATGCATTGCATAATTGCAATGTCAGATGCCACACAATGCATTAGGCGATCACATACCGATACCGAATATTTAGGTAACCCAATTGTCATAAAAAGTTGTTTCATCAAACTAGGATTACTGACCATTTGGACCCCTTTTTCATTATAGAAACCAAAAATATAGAATACATGAGTAACTGATTGTCATTGTTTCGTGTACAAATAGAGTTTATAGGGTCGGGGTTCGTTCGATAGAACCAGAAATCACGGTTAGTATGTTGTTTCCAAAGGGATCACTCAAGTGAGATGTAAGGTTTTCTACAGGACCCTCTCCGGTCACATATGCTTGGATGAAGAACGCAAACATTGAGAACATTGCTAGTCTACCATTCTTTATCTCCTTAACCTTTAACAAAGCAAGCTGGTCTGGATCATTGCCTAGACCCAATGGATCAAAAGGTCCACCAGGGTGCAACTTGTCCTCAAAATCCTGCACATAATACCTCTTAAAATCATTAACTGATTCATCAAGTAATATACATGAAATTGCCGATGCATTCATTCATATGATATACATACCAAGCCGTTGGTGATTCTGTAGTATTCTGCACCACCAACAAGAACAACCTCAGCAATGACAGCCAAGACCAGGTTAATGGGGATGTTCTTTCCAAAGTAGTTCAATGTATTGCCATCGAGTAGCAGAGCTCCAGTCTACAAATACCCATATGAATAAATAAGAATTGAAAGGGTAAATCGGAGGGAACCCCTTGATCTCCGGTACCGCATTGGTACTAACATGCACAGGCCACACAACACATATTCCAGTAAAATAGCTCCACCCAATGCCCCTCCACACTTGAGCAAATAAGAATTGAGTTATTAAGTTTTAGGCTTTCCTTAGGCTGGGATTGATTTGTCTGACACATACCTTGAACCAGACGGCTTCAGGGCCACAGGAAGCACCGTATTTGTTGAAGGCCTCTGGAATAATGCAACCGGCTGCACCCAACATCGCCCATCGTGCATGAATCAGCTCAAAAGCTTGGTATCTGCAGCCCATATAAATGTAAATAATTGGATACTGCAACCTGATTTTTTGGATTTCATGTCAGAATCAATGGTTTCTTAGTATTGAAAATGAACTTACTTGGCAAAGTCTTCTGGTTTCTTTCCAAGACCAAAAGGATCATAACCATAGCTGCATATAAAGTAACATAGAAAAAGTCATTTTACTTGTATTTGTGTGTATATATTTTTTATGTATATATTACTTACTCTCCAGCGACTTCTCCGTTGAGGTACTCTGGGATTTCTGATCGGTCCAAAAGTCCTTCTGGCAAGAAGATTCTTCTCTCAGGTCCTGTATATCCATTGCAGATATATAAGCCGAATTAGAAAATCGTAACCATCAATTTTTGTGTGTAAGTTTGGGTGTGTCATTCAGTCACTGAAGTAGCGAAACCAGTATCACTACTCAAGGTAATTGTTATTTTGAATATCCGGTCTCCAAGTTTACATAACTGCTTAATAATAACATGAAGTTAACTGACCTGAATATGACTTGATTATCAACAAGTGTTTACTAAGTAACCGGTTTTTCTAATGGTGTCAATTTAATGTTTTTATATGTTTAGTTACCTACTAAATATTAAAAAGTTGTAATGATACTCACCATACCACTTGGCGAGCTCGTCTGAAGCTGGGGTGACGGCTGCTGGCTTAGCCTTGGGTGCAGGTTTCTTCTTTTGGAAAAGGGCAACTGTCTTAAAGGTGACAGGACTGGAAGCCGAAGGATCCGTCCTGGCTGCACTCGAGTAGTTGAGTTTGCTCCCAAGCATTTCCGACACACCAAGGGAGGTTGCCCCAGTCGATGCTGCCAAAGAAGCCATTCTTTCAGTGACTGTGTTACCGGAAAACTTTTTAGTTGTTTGGTCCGGCTGTTTTTGTGTTTGTGTTGATGAGAATTGAGGAGGAAGAGGGACCAACTAAATGGAAGTTCTGGTGGTTGTTGACTTGCCATGTAGGATGGCTGTGATTGGTCAGGAGAGGAAGATGGAATCTGATACTTGTATCCAATTGGATCATGAGGCTGACATGGCGGATTATGATATCTGACGTGGACTGTATGTGTGGGAACCACACCAATGAAGTTGAAGTTGAAGTTGAATTTGTGGAAGAAAATGGTGAAGTGAGGATAACTTGACGTCTCATGACCACAAAAAACTAAATGATACTTTGGAAGAAAAAAAATTACTAGTAACATTTGTATTTACTTGTATGACAGCATATCATCCCACATGGTTATCTTTCAGTCCTTGACTTTTAATCGATCGTAGAGACATGAAAATATTGGTTTACCAGTCATCGATCAAGGCGAAGTGTTTCATTTTCTAGTCCATTAGCCCCTACGAAAATGTCTAAGCATTCGGGATCTACTTTGGCCTCTAACTTGATCACTAATTAAGCTAATGACTTCTACACTTATTGTCCCATTGTTAGGTTAAAAACAATGGTTTTCTCAGATGAAACTGGAGTAGTGGAGCTGTTTTGTCTTTGATTTCATGATCGATTATTAGAAGTTACACTTTTGTTGTCCTTGATTGACTACCAGTCTCATCATCCTTCATTTATCAAACAAAATGAGTGAAATATGTGTTTAGCAATAAAGGAATATATAGGTTTCAAAATACAGGAGAGCAACTGGACCTCTTCTGCCGCCTCGTATGGGTGTAATTAAGTGATATTTTCATGCCGAACTGAAGGCCTTTTGCTGCTATAAAAGCATATATCGATATGATCTGTGTCATTGTGTCAATACATAAACACGTCTGCTTCCTGATGGTAGTGAAGATGAAGTGAGGTTGAGATGAGGATTCTGGTTTTTAAGTAACATATTTTCAGCCCTTACAAGTACATTTCCATAAAATTTTACATCTTGTAATCCTTGTACTGTTTTCTGATGAATGTATTTTGACAGTTCATGTATGATGCATCGATCTTTTGAGGACAGATCGATATAGTGCTTTTAGATCACATACTTCAGTTAATTCATATTATGCTTTAGTGCATTCGAACCCTGACTTTATGTTAACAAGACACTGCTTCTTGTGTATGTGAATACTATAAACAAACCATAAGTGAAATCACAAAGTTGAAGAGCATACATAAAAGCAAGGATTTCGTTTCTAAAATTATAGCATTCACTAGTGCAACGATTGATCGTCTTCTCATAATACACAATGGATCAAAAACAAATATATAAGATACATAACGATCCAATAGTCATCATTTAGAGTACAAATGGAGTTTACAGGGTTGGGGCTCTTTCGATATTCCCAGAAATCACAGTCAATATGTTGTTTCCAAAGGGGTCGCTCAAGTGAGATGTAAGGTTTTCTACAGGACCTTCTCCAGTCACGTAAGCTTGGATGAAGAATGCAAACATCGAGAACATTGCTAGTCTACCATTCTTGATCTCCTTAACCTTCAACAGAGCGAGCTGGTCTGGGTCGTTGCCAAGACCCAATGGATCAAATGGTCCACCAGGGTGCAACTTGTCCTCAAAATCCTGTACATAAAACCTCCCAAAATCATTAACTGATATAACAAGAAGTACATATTTAGAAACAATCAATGTATTCATTCATATATAGACATACCAAGCCATTGGTGATTCTGTAGTATTCCGCACCACCAACAAGAACAACCTCGGCAACAACAGCCAAGACCAGATTAATGGGGATGTTCTTTCCGAAGTAGTTTAATGTGTTGCCGTCGAGTAGTAGAGCTCCGGTCTGCATTTAACCAAAGTCGCATACATGAGTTATAAATGCTACAGGTTTTGGCCTTAATTAGTTGGAGAATGATTCATTTGGTACGAACCTTGAACCACACAGCTTCAGGGCCACAGGAAGCACCGTATTTGTTGAAGGCCTCAGGAATGATACAACCAGCTGCACCCAACATTGCCCATCGTGCATGAATCAGCTCGAATGCTTGGTATCTGCACATCATATATAGAAATGTTGTAGTAATTAAGAAACTTATACATGAATACATGGGCTACTAAGGATTTCATTACATATATATATTTCAACTCACAATCAATATTTTTTTAGAGTTAAAAGTGAACTTACTTGGCAAAGTTTTCTGGTTTCTTTCCTAGACCAAAAGGATCATAACCATAGCTGCATACAAATTAAGTAATGTAGAAAAAAAGGTCAGGTTGCTTGTATTTTGGGTATATACTTAATTAATTACTACTCCATGTGTAACAAATTAACTGGAGAACTTATGCAACCATTTTACAAAGTTGCGCAACAAGTTAGACTTTTCTTAAACTATTTCTAGCATCTTATCTAAGCTTAATATATATATATATATACATCTGTATATTAGACTTACTCTCCGGCAACTTCTCCATTGAGGTACTCGGGGATCTCGGATCGGTCCAAAAGACCTTCTGGCAAGAAGATTCTTCTCTCGGGACCTAAAACAACCATTAATGCATATTTCTTTAAATTCAACCTTTTTTTTAAATGGCTACTTTCATTAAAAATTTAAAATTATCACATAAACACGATTACAAGCACCAAATAAACGTATGGTCCATATAAAATTTAGGGGAAAACATATATGCTGCTCCTCCCCTCACATTCATTTCATCACATGTTGAATTTATAAAAAAATTAAAAAAACTGTGAGGAGGGAAGCATGTAATAGGCTGCTTCTAGCAGCATATATGTTATGCCCATAAATCTATAGTAGATGCCCAACACAAGAATATTGTTTATATCCCAAAAATTTATAGTAGATACCCAACTTTAAATGAGTTTATTATATGTGTATTCAATTTTCAAAAATCTATATATCCAAATATACGTAATGTCCATATAAGCTGACACTTCACCAGTAGTTAGAAGGTTTTAGCTGGTCAAACACGCATAATATCAATATTTGAAAGGCCTGATACATGTAATAAAATCATTTAGAGTTGTACATAATATATAAGTTTCAAGTTATATATAGCTAGATACATCTTCAAGCACTTACCATACCACTTGGCGAGCTCATCCGAAGCCGGGGTGACGGCAACGGGCTTAGCCTTGGGTGCGGGTTTCTTCTTTTGGAAAAGAGCCACGGTCTTAAAGGTGGCAGGACTAGAAGGAGCTGTCCTGGCTGAACCTGAGAAGTTAAGTTTGTTCCCAAGAAGTTCCGACACACCGAGGGATGCCGAGGCGGTAGAAGCTGCCAATGAAGCCATTCTTGGTTTCCGGTAATGGGTTGGCCGGAAAAAAAAATTTATTTAGAAAGTTGGTTTGTGATAGTTTAGGATGAGAAAGATGTGAAAGGAGAGGTGCATGCTAAATGGGAGGTTTAGGTGGATGTGGACTTGACATGTAGGATGGATTTGATTGGTTGGAAGTTGGAGATGAAATCTGATGCTTCTATCACATAGGATAATTTATGATGACGTGGTGGATTATATGATTTTTGGTGTGGGACCCACACCCAGGAAGTTGAACTTGTGGTTGGAAGTGACGGAGGATATTTGTAATCTCCCTTCCACGGTCCACATTCATGGAAAATTATATATTATATTATAATAAATGGCTGAATAGTATAGGTTTGTGAGGGCGGTTACTATTGAATGAACAGTAACCG
>JAOXNX010000011.1:21802701-21817788 GCA_028566075.1 Solidago caesia | reverse complement strand
TTGAACGGGTCAGGCAAAGGTTCTCTCTCTCTCTCTCTCTCTCTCTCTCTCTCTCTCTCACACACAAACACACACGAACGCGCATTTTAGCATTACATATGTTACGGATATGAGTTTTATAAATCATACTCTTCCAACATGCTTTATCCCAGAGAAAGTCTTAAGAACATCCTATTGTCAGTTTACGGAAACAAGGACTCGGTGGACGAAGATCTAGTACAGGTGTTCTTTATATATTTATCGTCTTCTTTTTTATTTGTCTTGCTTGCTTGTCTGATAGAAAGGTTTGTTTGGCAATAGATAATCAGGGAACCGGCACTTGATGAAGGGGCACTTGATGCCTTTGTGTCCATTGTGACCGGGCCGCCAGGACCAAACCCGGTGCAATTGATGCCAAACATTAAATTACCTGTCCTAATCCTCTGGGGAGATGAAGACCCCTTTACACCTCTTGATGGACCTGTTGGTAAATACTTTTCATCGCTACCGTCTCAAATTCCAAATATTAGCCTTTCTGTTTTACCAGGTGTTGGACACTGCCCTCATGATGACAGACCAAACTTGGTCCATGATAAACTGGTTCCATGGCTGGCAGGTCTTCCATCTTCATAAATATATTATTTCGCTTCCCCATTAAACTCTCAGGTATCTGTAACTGTATATTGTATAAGTACATCAATTCATATATATACATTATAGGCATGAAACTTTTGTGCATGTTTTATATTGTTCTTTCTGTACCAGGAAATTAAAGTAAAACAATGTTCTCAAACAGATTGATTCAAGGTCTTGTCTCAGTTCTACCAATTATTGCTTTAGTTGAAGACTGCCACTGTTGTTTTCCATTGTTTCAAGTTGTGCAGCCATCCAACTTCCTCTGCAGTCTATATACCATTATATTTCAGCTGCCAATTAAACTAAACACTTGGATAACAGAACCAAACCAAATCCGTGTTTTTGGTTTTTGGATATTACAGCTTGATTTTGATTACAAAGTTATCAAATGTGACATTCTGTTTGTGGTATTTGACATCGAACTAGCCAAATGCACTTCTTGCTAACTTGAGATATGTGCAATACTGATTAAACTCCGCTAAATCGTGGAGGTTATTACTTCACTTCCGTTTCAAAAAGGAAAAAAAAAATGCTCAACTAAAGATGGCTTGCATACTAGTAGAACCAAATCATTCATAGCTAAAAGGACCTTTAAAGTCGAAACAATAAGGATAAGTTTTCTTTCAGAGGCAAGCTGTTTTTAGGAACATTGTATTAAACTTATGTTCACCGAGAATGACTTGAAATATTGAATGTCATTAGACAAACTGACCAATAAGTAATAGATATTTCAACAGGCAATTCGTAAGACGAAAATTAGGTTTCTGGTTTTGACGACAGACAGAGAGTTCTGATGTCAAAATGTATCCAAACCCACTTCAATACTATTGCAATCAAAAGCTTCAACCTTCTAACGTCGTCCTTTCTCTTGTTGGCAGTTGAACGTTTTTCATTGTTTCCAATGAAGAGCTTCTTAATCCATATAGGTAGGTTGCCAGTCATGTGTCCTGTGTGTATTATTTCATGGTTATCGTGTTGAGAAATACCATTGACCCACCAATGTCAAGTCTGTGTAAAGCAACAATCAACATGGCCTGGAAAATTTTAGTAGATGTGAAAAGCAACTAAGAGATTGATGCGTGCGCAATATCGCATGTCAGATGAAGACTGATGAATCCATACGGGATAGAACTTCAAACTTAAGAACTGGTATTTCATGAGGCAATGACTGGCCAGAATTCGTGCTAAGCAAACCCCGTAGTTTAGCAGCCTACGTACCGAAAACCGAAACCGGTCAAAACCGATTTTGACCAAAACCGCCGGTTTTGGCCAAACTGGCCGGTTTGGGACCGGTTTGGAGTTCCTACCGTTAGAACCAGTTTGGGACCAGTCTTTCGGGCTGTTACAAATCTAGCCGTTTTATATCCGTTAGTTACCGTTTTTAGCCATTTTTTGAGCTTTAATTTACCATTTTGCCATCCTTAAAACTAGTATAAATAGATATGTTGAGTTTGGTTTAGTCACAACACTCAAACACTCTCAAAACGCTCTAAAAGTTAGTAAAAACGCTCGAGAAAATGGCAGCTCAAAGTTCTTTCGCTTCTACCGGTATTAGTTCTTCAAATGCACCAACAATCGTTGAAATATTACAAACAAGTCGAAACCCGGCGGTTTGGTGTAACTTCGATTTCGTGAAGTTGTCAGATGGGTCGATGAAGGCGCATTGCAAAAAATGCGGGAAATTTTTAATACCCGATTCCAACTCAACGTTAAAGATGCGTACCGAAAAATATTGCGAAATTCCGCATGCGGACGGGGTATTTTTGCATATTCGGCGGAGCAGTATCGTCAAGAATTTGCACAATTTGTGATTCAAGATGCTTATCCATTCAACTACTTTGACAACCCGCGATTGACTAAGGTGATTCAAAAGGTTCTTCAACCGCGATATACTCAAGTAAGTCGTGCTACTCTTAGACGTGATTTTATTAAACTATGGAAAAAGGCTAAAATGGATTTACTAAATGGTTTTGAAAACTTAAATACAAGTGTAAACTTAACAACCGATGTTTGGTCGGCTCCTCATGGTTTGCCCGGTTCGTACCTTTGTGTTACTGCACATTGGGTTGATCTCGTAACTTGGCAAATGATGAAGCGTACGATTGTTTTTGAAAACTTTGAATATCCTCACACGGGTCAAAAATTATTTATTATGTTACGAGATGTAATAAATAATTTTAAACTACAAGAGAAAGTTTTTTCAATGTAATTTGATAACGCGGGTAATAATACTAATGTTGTAAAAAAAACTAATACTAAAATATTAAATGCCTTTGAAGGGTATTTTTTATCATAGTCGATGTGTTGCACACATAATAAACTTGGTTGTTCAAGACGGGTTAGCGGTGTGGGAAATAAATAATGCCAAAACCGATTTTAAAACTATGTTACAAGATATATTTTGTTCGGGTAAAGCTAAATATAAAAAATATAGGAAATTGTATAAAGACACGATTTCATTTTTTTAACACCTAATTGGGACGTTCCTAGAAGATGGCAATTCGACTTATGAAGTGTTTTTATGTGGTTTACGCTAAAAAGATACTTTACAACTTTTTCATGATGAACTATTTTGTAAAATATCGGGTAACGTCCAAATTTTCGAAAGAAAATTGGGATACTATTAATAAAATAACCGAATTGCTCAAGTTTTTAAATCTGCAACAACTTTATTATCGGATGCTTATTATCTCACAAGTCATTTGTTTGTTAATCAAATTTTTTTAATGTGTGAAAAATTAAGTGAATACGAATATATAGGTGAAATGTTTGTTAATATGATTAGGACCATGAAAGAAAAACTAAAAAAATATTTTCAAGTAATGCACCGGTAATTACTTGTGCCGTCGCAATGAACCCATTTTTTGTACTAGACATTGAACAAGAAACGCACGATATCGAGGTGGAAGCGGGTTTTTCAATCTTATTTTCTGATGAAGAAATTGCTCTCGATGAAGCTTCACGCGAGGCTAGCTCCAAAAACGACATAGCTGAAGAAGTTTAAAAAAATGGAAGCACGGAAGCAAAGCACGTCCGTGCTCTTCATATCTCTCGCAATGATTTTTTTTTTCCTGCTTCATTAGACATGTTCAAGGATTGAAACTTATAGGATATGTTCATTATGACATTTTTATGAAATCCTATTTGTTAGATATGTTCATTATAGTTTATTTAATAAATTTGAAGTTTAAGTTTATTTATATATATATATATATAAACCGGTTATAACTGGTTTTTGAAACCAAATTGGTTTCAAACCAGTCATAACTGGTTGGGTTCGTTTAGGATTTTCAATCACCCAAAACTAGTTTTTGACCATTTGACCAAAAACCGGTTCGGTTTCCAAACCGAAACCGATATGGGCAAAAAACCAGTTTTGTACACCTCTAGACTCTAGTCATGACCTGATAAAAGGAAATGGCATATATAGACACTTGAAAGGTATTGGGTGAATAAAACTCTTCGTAGTTTGACCAGAATGATTATAGTCAATTCTCCATTGTTTCATACAATATAGGCAATATGGCGAGAACAAAAAAAAAACAAACAAACAAACATGAGAGTTTTAGACTTGGAACAAATAAATACACATTTTCTAATATAAAATTAATCACGAAATATGCACCAAATGTGCTACTAACAGTAGTTGCAATTCGTTTGTTTTCACCTTTAAACATTTACAATGGTTTATAATTATTACATTGGAAAAAAAAGTAATCTATTGTACACTCTGCCATCACCACGATGGCGAAATTATATGATGCAAGAATGAAAGAATCACTGGTAACTAACCCACATGGAAGAATGTGATGATGTTATGTAAACAATCACTACTGTAGTTCATCTATTACCATTTCCTTTTTCGTCATCGTCATGTTCCTCGGCCTAAGCTGTGCTCAAACACATACACTTCAAAATTCTTTCGATCATACACGATACATCTTTGTAAGCAATCAAGACGAATGCTAAGACATGATTTATATACTTTACAACTTTGTCATGAACTGCTGCAGGCAACCTCAGCAGCACGCTGCCTCATCATCTCCATTACAGCCGCCCTCCTCCTGCTATCAGATTGTTGTTGCAGCCTTCTCAAATGTTCTTTCAGATCCCTGGATACATCATCCAAAAAAATACATTAATGACTATAAATCCAATAACATCTTTGAAATCTTCTGAGAATTGCAGATAAACTAACCTGCAACGTGGTACATGACATTGGGATTCTTTACATGCACGGGCATGGAGTTGAAGGAGATACCACATGTTCTTGCAAAGAACACAACCACCTGATACACGTACTTTGCATTGTATCCCATGTCGGAAAAGGCCTTTCACCTTCCGACAATTTGGGTACTGGCAAAGTGGGGACCGACACTGAGATGCATGTATCAGAAGATCAAGCATCTTCCTTAGCTGCAATACCAACAAAAGAATCAGCCAAGTTATATTCGGCTCTGGTAAATATCTAAGTCCTAGAACCAGTCAACTAAATCTTCTAACAATTGGTTATAAGGAGGGTCAGAAATTAGAAGTCAGAAAAAGAACTAAAAGTTCATTTGCTATAGAGCTAAAAGCAAAAAAACAAGTTTGATGGTACAAGACTAGATATATGGTTATTCAGTAAAGACCTAAGCTGGATTAAAACCAGCACCAATATTTGTACTAGGTTGGCAAATTGGATGAACAGTTGATTTTGATACAAGTCCACACAAGATGGAGCAGATCTGGTTCAACCGAAAGACTTTTGTTCATTATCTATAGATAACTTGTGTTAAATATAGTCTTACCAAATCCAGTTCTTTCTAGTAAAGCGATTTGTAGATTGTATGCATTAGAAATACATTTTGAGGCGAGTATCTAGTGTCTACCAGTTTGATCTATTTCCCTTTATCTAATTTTGTTATCTTCCAATTATATCAACCAGATCTAGTTGCTAATGTGCTCATAAACAAGGCACAAACTGAGATATAGATGTATACCTGCACAACACGTTGTTGGCGAGCTTCTTTATTTTGTGCATCACTTTCAGCAATCGAGGGATGATGCGTCAACTTATGTGGATGATCAGTGCCTCCATCCTTGTAATAGCAGTTGTTGCAGACATCAAAATCAGGACAAACATCACAACGCCAGCCTTGCCCTGTTTCTATATCAAGATGACATCTGTTGCATGTTGTCACAAATGCAGGAGCAGTAGGATTATGTAGGTGATACAACACCATCATTGATGAGTGTTTTGCACGACGAAGCGTATCATATTGATAATGATTTCCTTGGCAAAGACTAAGAAAAGCCTGTCTCGTGTCAAAAAACTCACTCTCAAGAATCTCATCTTTATCTTTGGTATCTTCCGACACATCATTAATTTCAATCTGCATAGTTTCTTCACTTTTAATCATAACCATAACATGAATGAATATCCAAATATGATTGTAAAAACCGTTGCTTACTGGATAGAGAGGGTGCTTCTCCCTATGATTGATAGGATGTCTCTCCATATCCTCAAGTTTTTGTTCTATTTCATAACACCTGTGAGTCGAAATCACAACCAAATATTAGATGCATTTCAAAAAGATAGAATGTCTCCTTCTACATATCACTGGTGTTATATACCATTCCTAAATAAATGGGAATCAGGAGTTTGGAAAAAAGATAAGATATCATCGTGCTTACTTATCACAAAGCTGAAACTTTTTGCACTGACTGCAAACCCATCGTTTTCCAGATACCATCAAATTACAGCAACGAGTGCACGAATGCTGCAAGTGAACCATAATGAAGTCTTCCTTCATTGGGGAAATCGAATCACCAAGCTGAACCAAACAGATTACAAGAACATGAAAAGGTATCAAAAAAGGATATGTGTAAGAACAAAGATAGATTACAATAATCATTCAAGGACTATTATCGGAAGGGACTGATTTAATCCAATTTTTAACAAATAGTTGAGGGTGGGGTAAGGTATCAAAAAAGACAATTACCCTATTCATGAGTAGCAAATCTTTTGATGCATTCCCAGAAAGATCGGATTGACCAGAAGCTTTCATAGCTCTTTTTGTCATGGTCTTCTTTAGTGATCCTTTCTTATTTTGCTTTCTTCCATCCTCTTCTTGACGAATCTGATCAACTATATCCTCGGCAGCACCAGGCCAATAGTCTCCATCAAAATACGGTAGTCGAGCTGCAGTTACCTTAGCTTTACATTCACCAGAAGATACGAAGAAATGATCGTATAGATTAGTGAGATCAACTACAATATTTTCCTCTGTAGCTTTTCTCAACATTGATAAATACCTGGGATACAGCACCAGAAATGCATCATTAGCAATAGTAGTGATGGCTAGTGTTAACAATAATGCAGTAATGCACATCTCATTTTTCCTCACCATTCTCTAAGTTTATCAGATTTTGGTGTCTTCTGAATTTCGGGATGGCAATACAAGATGTAATCTTCACCCTTCAATGGTGGGCAAGCCCATATATAGCAACTTGTGAAACCACGTAATTTGCAATATTCCAGATAACCTATCTGATAAAAGAACGGAAGAAAATTGGTTGACAAACTTTATTGAACAAGAAGTAAGCAACCGCATGGGAAATAAAACTTGCCAGAATTTCATGATACACAAATGTACGGAGAGCCTCCCCTGTAACAGTCCTAATCTCAGGTCTGAAGTACTTGACGGAATCTAGATAAGAAAGATACACGCGTCGATGATTTGGCTGCTCACAATCTGCTCCAAATTCTTGAACATACATGCCAAAAAGACATACTTCAACACCTTCAATTTTCTGAAACAACAGAACTACCTAAAACAAGAAACAGTATTAGACAGAAGGGAATAGTAGAACCACAAGATAACGAACTCTATCAAAAGACAGCATCCATGCCAGTACTAATATTTTAACTACCTTCGACTTATACCCAAATTCCACAGGGAAATTTTCATCTTGAAAAATCTCAAGAAAGCGTTGCTTAACTTCCAATTTCTTGTCAACAGATGATACAACTCTGACAACAAGTGCTTCTGCTCCAGGAACCTGATATAATCACAATTCAGAAAGTAATGAAATCTGATCATAATTACAGAAAATTGCTTCAAATCAGATCAAAAACAGAAAGGATAATTAGATCACCTCATCATAACTTTTCCCATTAAACCTTGCCCGATCTAGTCTCTCCTGCTTCAGTTTTGCAAACAACCTGCTCTCTATGTGATCGCTGAGTATCGTTCGAGGTAAATCCCTTGCTCCAAGTACAGCACTCTGTGGTAATGGCTTCCGTTCTCCTCTCTCAACTTCTTCTACATAACAATTTGGACAAGTGTACTCTGCTTGTCCACCAGCATTTCTTCTACCATTGAATAAAGCACATATTTGATGTTGCCATGCTTCACACTTGTCACATTGAACCCACTGCAGAAAGCCACAAGAATTAGTAACGCATTCCAACAATCATGCTAATACATACATACATATGTCTACATAAACTTATATAATATACCCATTCTTCAGTCTCCTCGTCATTTTTCTTTTTCTCCAATCGAGCTTTCGAAATATTAGTTCCATCAACACTGATAGTGTCTCCACGGGCATCATTGTAGCAGGGGACACAAATGTAGTGTCGAGTATCGCCAGTCCCAACAGTGTAGAACATTGCATTTCTTTTGATGCGAGCACCACAAGGTGTGCAATATATAGGCGGTGGTTCAAAACTCAGCTTTTCCACTGCACATAATTGACAGGAATTCTCACTCATCGAGTGTTCCAAAGCTTGATTCTTTTCTACTTTCGCTTTGCTCTGTAATGAAAGACAGATACCAAACATAATTTTAAAAAAATAAAAATTTGGAACACGGATAAAGTGATACAATGGCACTCTAGTTATCTCACCTGGCCTACCCACTGCCTGAGACCAGAAATATGCTCCCGGACCTGCTCTGGTGTAAATAACTCTATCATTGATACTCCCTTTATATCTGCCTTCCCAGATTTAGTTCCAGTAGCAGTCTCAGCAGGAAGTGCTAGATTTTCCAGTTTAGGTTGACCCACCTCTTTCTCAGTTTTAACAACCTCATTCTCAGTTTTAACAACTTCCTGCTTAGGAAAACCATTGACATTATCAGGCACAACTGGAGAACCTATGGACTTTTGTTTTTCAGAACCTTCCATGTAATCCTTCTTGGGACTCCCACGCACTGAACTAGTAGGAATTTCTAACTTTACCCCAATAACCTCAGATTTTGTTGGAGTATGTGTGTCAACAATTTGATCCTGAAGTTCAAATGCATTAGTGACAGGAACTAGTATGGCAGGATTTTGACTTTCTGGAGCTAACGACTGTGATGATTGTTCTATTTTCATTTTTTTCATAGTTGGATGTAGATCTTCTGAAGTTTCGACAACAGATGGGCTACTTTGCATGGTATTTTTACCTGTCCCACCACTGTGACGTTCACTTGAGGCCCCTTTCAGTCGCCAATAACGGTTTACAGGGACGCAAACAGGACAACTAAGATCCCTACAATGATTATAATGATTAATTAAACGTGCTGTCTTCTGACAACGGGGATATTGACATTGAACATGATTATTACATGATGCTATATGGCTCAACAACTCTTGAGCAGTGATGCAATTGATTTCTGGACATTTTCCTGTTGGAGGTACACAGCGACGAGCATGCCTCAAGAATAGTAGCCATCTTTGTTGACCCTTGAACTGCAATTCACGTTTTGAGTCGGTAGATTTACATATAGCACCAGAGTTTGGTGGGTCTACTGATCTATTGGCAGCACTTTGATTAGTAATAGATCCTTCTGAAGAAAGATTGTTCTTCTGAGCTTGATCTTGACCTACTATTCTTTGGCTAAATTCTTCTTGGACATTTTGGCCTGACACGTGACCGGTCATATGAAGCACTTCTTGAGATCTTGAATGCCGTTGACCCTGCATTACAGACCCAGGTTGAACTCCTACCGGGCAAGAAAAATCATTTTGAGTGTCACCAACAAACTGGTCCTCCTGTGAGTTCCCTTGAAAGTGATCAACTGTTTTGGGAGACTCAAACTGATCAGAGATCAGATTTTGCTGCTTTGATTGACTTTGAAGAATTTGTTGCTGAAAATGAACAGGCTGCTGAGATTGCACAGCGCTCTCATGGAGCGAGTGTTGCGACTGAATATCCATCTTTTGTGATCGATCAACTGAAGATTTCATGTTCAGCACCTGTTGACTAGTGACCAAATTTGACTGATTGACCATCAAGGGAGAGTTTGCTTTATGCAGTGCATTAAAGCTTACTGAGTTTACATTCTGATTATTCATCATTGATGTAGCTGAGGCTGCAGGAACAAAAATTTTTCCAGAATCAGCGGTGCTATGTACATAACCATCACCTGCAAAGTATAATTAAAAGATATAAACAAACATAACTACATGTATTTGTTGCATATATGTACATGTGAGTGCACATAAAAAGAGTACCCTGTGACATCTGTTTATTAAAATGCAGTGGTAGTGTTCTGGGAGAGTTCCCATAATGAGAAGCTGTCACATAGCTTTCTGAGGTTCCTGGACCATTCACCGTAGGTAAATTATTTCCCAAATTTCCTAAACCACTATTTATTGTACCATTCGGAAACCCATAAGCTTTCTGATGTATACTAGACCTGATTTCCCCACCCATATGGCTCCCCAGGCTATGTAATATGCGGCTGTTCTGCCCGCCAACTTGCTTCTTCTGTTGCAGCGGTTGAGATACCATTGTAGAGTCAATAGTTGATGGTCCAACAACACTGTTAGAAGAAACCATATTCATGTAAGACTGATTACTCGTGTTATTACTGTTATGAAATCCAGGAGTAGGTATCATTTGACTGGCCATTCTTTGTGCACCCATTGATGAAATCAAACTGTTTCCTCCTGGATTGTTAGGGAAATTTGATTTCAACTGTTGATAACCATTAGTCAAACCTCCAGCATTATCAGATCCAACTGTAATGTAGATTAGAAGAAAATTAAGTAATACAAAAAAAAAAAATAATAATAAAGAAAAAGAAAAAAAACAACAACGAGAGGCAAAGTTTACCATCAGATGAAGCCAATGAACCCTTGTACGTCCCACTGGGAACCATTATACTTGAGTTCCCATTTTGAGGCATGCCAGGATTTGGAATCATAGTTCCCATAGGAACAGAAGTATTTCCTTGTTGAGGATATTGTTGATTTTGATTACTCAATTGGAGGTTTTTGATCAAAATATGTAAACGGGTTTCCAGTGTGTCCAAATTCATGTATTCTTCCTGAAACAAAAAAATAAAATAAAATGAAAGACAATTATATTCTTTCAAAAATAATCTATGTAAAGAAAAATGAAGGGCTTCCAAGTATTGGAGTATAAACATGCCTAAACAGAATTAGACAAATGGGTGAATTAAAGTAAAACCTTGGTGGTTGCAGTTTTAAACAGGCCTTCCTCTAAGCGTCTAACAATGCCCATCACCTTTTGTGGAGCTACCACCCGAGTCTTTTGCCGCCTCATTAAGAAGTCATAGCTGCAGAAGAATATGAAAAAATTATAAGAGTTTAAACATCAAAATAAAAAATATCAAGGGAGCAATGATAACATAGAAAAACGATAGCTTAGCACAAAATATTGTAGTCTGGTGGATGTAACCGATTTATTCTATTCAACATGCCACACAAGGCTGCTTTTCTATATACAGCTAGAGATGCCCAAAACTACAATTTTTAAAACAAAATCGATTTGTTTATTACCTTTCATGTTCTATTTTTTCAGTCAACAGCTCAAATATCATTTGTAACCAAATAGATAAGTGTCTAGTTCATAGTATGTATAATGACATACTATGTGTTAAGCCTGCATAGGGAGACCAAAAGTTAAGTAGGTCTTGCAATTACCTCAAGTACATGGTATGCTATCTGGGAAACATATATATGGGTCACTCCGTAGACATACATGTTCTAGATCATACATGAGTATATATGCTTCTATGTTTGTACACATGAATCACATTAAGTATCTCAGTTGCATTGTCAGGTGTAATACAGGTAGACTATCACTGTAAAGTCTAAACTCTTTCTTTATTCATGGCGAAGCCATGACCCATGTACCTCTACACATATGAGTGTATGCACATGTACACAAGCACATACACGCACTTACAAAAACGCCCAGTTTATACCTTATGGGAATAGATGCATATACATAACCATGGAAAGGAAGAACTTACATTCTCTCTTGTATGAATCGCCGAGCCTTCAAAAAACCAGGCTCCGTGATGTATGTATTGTGTGAACCTCCAGAGCTTTGCATTATGTTCTGCTGTTGTGGTATTACAGACAGTGATGTACCAGCTAGATTGGGTATCCGCCCAGAGAACTATCCTGACATGATTCTTTTAACTTTATTAACAATAAATTTAGGTCTTTTCCATGTACTGTTATGCTATAATTAGTTTTACAGAGAAAAGTGAATTAATATGTATGATCTATTCTTAGATGAAAAGATGAACATTTTGACAGTAAAATATTGATTTAGGACACTTGTTAAAAAAACCATCACAATATGGCAATGAAGCAGGGTTGTCTGCATTTCCTAACAAGTGATTTTCCCCATGACAATTGTATACATCCCCTTCTCAGGTAGAAACTAACTGAAATGAATAATTTCATATCCTTTATGTTCTAAAGTCTAAACCATCACTTCTATAAAAATGATTACCGAATACAGAGTATGGTATTAGAAGTATTGGTGTCATGTACAAGAATTAGATTCTATTGGCCAAATAACGTATGCTTAGTGAGTCAATAAAAGCTCATGTTTTATACTGAAATGTATTCTACTATCATCAATTCATCATTAGTCATGCAACTCTTCAGCAACTAATCAACCATCACAACACTCCATAACTCTATCAAATCATTACGCACATTTATTTAAGATTATTTCTCATGTTATAACTAAAACCTGTCACTCTAAAACTTTGAACTGATACAAACGATCTGTAATAGTTACCCAGTAGAAGTGAAAGGTATAAAAAGAGATAGCAACTACAAAATACCAACAACAATCTTAGTCCCTCCTATCTCCTATCTCCAGCCAAACATTTACGTCACACTAATCACCCGAATATTTTTTACGTTTTCCCTACATTGCAGAATGAGTACACTATCCACTCTGGGGGTCAAGTCAAACAAATTAATAGCCAACTACATTTACTTCAATAAAAACCACAAATAGTAATTTTTCTGTTGAAAAATATTAAACTTTATATAAAAAGAAAACATGAAATATTGTCCTGAATTTAAGTTAGGTGTTAACTAGCTTCAATCATTCCACATTAAGTTCTTGAACTCATTAACAACACCACGAAAACATACTTCGCAAACTGACAACGAAATATATCGCAAACACGGTATACTAAAACCCTAATCTTTAACTACCATTCACAAAAAATCCCAAAAACTAGACACCCAAAACCAAAGTTCACATTTTTATCAACCAACAATCAATATTTCCTAATATAAAGCTAAAATAAATTATGGGAAATCACTTCTATAAGCATTGGATTAATTAAATCAATAAAAGATTCAATTTTTCAAATATCCAAATTAGTTTCAACTGAATGTTGAAACAATTATTTTTAAATTGGAATAATAAAATTGAACAAGATTGAAATTAATGTAAGGTTAAAGATAGACTAAAGATTAAATCCCAGATTATACCTTAATTTAATGTTGGAATTGGAGGATGATGACTAATTAACGACTTATAGAGACAATATTAGATATAGAAAAGGGGATGAAATTTTAGGGCTTTAGTTATATAAATATTGACCCGATAACTTTACCGGGTTGAAATAAAGGTGTTTTGGTTTTTGGGTCGGACCTTGGATGACCAATAAGACGATGGCATGTTAAAGAAGAAAAAAAAAATAAAGAGAAAATATATGAAGAGAAGAGATAACAGTGTATTTTAAAGTTGAGATTAGTTGAGATTAGTGTACTCGATGTTATAGTGAACTATTTGGATGTTTATTGTATGTAATGAACTGATTATTCTGTCTATTTGATGTAACTGGTTGGTGCCACGTAGGAGCCAAGTAGGCGTCACTACACCAAATGGGCAGAATAATGAGTTCATTATATAGAATGAACCCCCGAATAGTTCATTACATAACATAAACATTCGTGTATAGTACATTACATTCAGCAACACCAATCCCTTTAAAGTTCTCTTTGTTAAATTCTATTTTCCAATAGATTAAAGTTAACAATGTATTTGCAGAAAGAGTATATTGTTTAGAACTTTTGTTTAAAATAAAGAAGGTATGTTTTATTTAAGGTTAGAGTCTATATACGGAAGTAATTGAAAAGTTTTACTAGTTAATTAAAGAGAACAAAACATTTCTAATTGACTCGCACCGTTTGTTGGTCATAATTCATAAACTCGGTTACCATAAGGAACATATTGTGAATATCTATATAAAAAAATATATATATAACAGGATACTTGTTTTTTTCACTTGTTTGAGACATGTCGTGAATATAGAATTATTTTTACAGTGAAAGAAGTTGAGAAGAAACCGTTGATAAGTAGATTAATATTTTGTAAAGCCTTTTATATATACACAAGAGGAGAAGAGATCGATATTAAATATATTTTACATGAAATTGATTACGAGTCAAATGATGGAAAAATCTTGAACATGATTGAGAAAAATTGAAAAAGAAATCATGAGATGTAATAAAAATAAAATAAAATAAAAAACCTAAAGATTTACCTAAACGTAAGTAAATAACATCTACTCTTCAAAAAAACAAAACAAAAAAAAAACACAAATAGTTGACACATGTCAAAAAATTAAAATGCAATATTTATTAACTATAATTTCTATTATACCCCTTATAAAAGATTAGATGTTAGTATTGGATTTATTTTTCTATCATTTTTATAAAACTTCACATCCCAGGTTATATGAGAATACATATCCACTTTTATCGTTTATGCCTCCCTTCAACCGTGTTATTATCGATCTTCCATCGCCACTAAATTGGCTTATCTCGGGTTCAAGACTTCTATGATGGAAATTTATTTGTTGCCATAATAATCACATCCTAGTTCATGTAATGTAGAGATGAGCAAAAATTCGAAAATACCGGTACCGTACCGGTACTAGTACCGAAATACCGGTACCGTTTGGTTTCGGTACGGTATTCAGTTCCTACTTTTGATGATAACCGATTTCGGTACCAACTGGTACGGTACCGGTTGTAGTATGATAGGGTTTTTTAGGCCCGTGCTTCTACTTTTCCTCATAACTAAGGTAAACCAAATTATAAATATATATAAAAAAATCATATTTTATTGCTAGCAACAATCAAAACTAAAACAAATAAACATTCAAAACTCATGAATTTATCATCATCACCAAACATTTAAAC
>JAOXNX010000011.1:21788614-21802601 GCA_028566075.1 Solidago caesia | reverse complement strand
ACATATATGTAGGAAGATTTTTGTAGTGTGCTTCAATAAAGAATGAAGGGTCGGATGGTATTGTTTTATTACGTGCACGTTGGCTTATGTGTGAGAGAGAGAGATAAAGGCGGGTAGTAATAAATTAACTAATTAATGGTGTTATTGTTTAAAACTCCGTCAACTCGATCGTTTAAACATTACTACACATTTATTTGTTATATTTAATCAAACCTTAAACAAAAACAAAAAAATAAAAAAAAAACCCATATTATTTTTATTTTATTTTATTTTATTTTAAGTAATACTGTGAGTCTAAAAGATGTTTTGTTCAAGTGAGGTGTTACTTTGGAAAAACCTCGCTTTCTAAAATAAATATTTTTTACACTCCCCGTATCATATTATACCTGGAGTTTAAGAAGAGAATGACATCTGTACTCTGACAAAGCACCTAATTAATGTTCTTATATAAACACCTTTTACACGTCGCGTATCATCTAATACCTGCCGTATTACTCCCCGTATAACACAATACTTACAGTGTAAACCTGTATACTTGTCGTATAACATGATACGGGGAGTGTAAAATGTGTTTTTCTTAGAAAGTGAGGTGTTTTTATAGTACACCCTTACCTTATCATTTAATATTAATATTATTTATACATTAATATACATAGTTATTCTTTTTAAATAGTTTAGCAATAAAAACAAACACATTTAGACAAATCAGAACCGGCGGTCGGTGAAGTCGGTTGCCAGCCACCATCACTTTTTGACACATTTACTAAATGAAGTTTATGTACATATAATATAATTTTTTGATAAATTATTTACTACTGCGCATTGCGCAAATACATTTCTAGTAATAATTTATCAGAAAGAAAATAAATTAAACAAAATGAAATGAGTAACAGCATAGATAATTTGTAGATTTAAATCCATCTTTTATAGTATTTTTTTTTAACCATGTCATATGGAGCTAGTAATTTTGTTGAGAGGGTTTAAAACTTAAATTATTAAATTTATTTATAATTTAGTGTGTCAACTAAAATTATTGTAATTATATACTAACATTACATTAAAACCATACTAAAATTAACTAAAAAAAAAATTTAAGCACATTCAGTGGCGCCCACACGCCTTAAATGACTCCGCCTTTCAATTCTATCAAGTTATGGGCGTTGGCAATGGGTTATCGCGTGTTAAATCTCATTTTTCAGTCTTAACCAATCCTCTTATGTCATTTCATCTTTACTTTTTTCATCTTTCATTTCTATCTCTCACTATAATTTTGTTAGCAATGACATATCTCATTGCATTTCATCTCTCACTACAATTAAATACACAAACAAACACATCTCTCTCTCCCCTTTCTCTTGCAAGAGATCCCATCTCCCACTCACTCATCTCTCAGTCATCTTTTGGGATCGGCGGCAGTGTTCTCACGCTAGACCTCATCTATTTCTCACCTATCTTGTGCCCATTGTCAATGCCTTAAGGAAAGCAATCTCTCTCTATATATAAATTCCTATCTCTACTAGCTCTCACAGCTTGACATATAATTTTTCCATTTAATATATGCTACATTTCTTTTCCACTACAATACCAATTTAATTAAATATCAATATATTATGAATAAAATAATCAAATTTTCATTTGTTTCCAAATAAATAATTGCTATCAATTTTTACTTTTATCTTTGTCAACTAAACAAACCTATTATTATTTATTCTAACAAAAACATCATACGAATATCTGTTGAGTCCTAATGTATTGTATAGATTTGGTGATGACAAACTGATAAGAAATACTTGTAATCTTTTGAGTTCTTGTAATCTGATCTGAGTCAGTCTGCGCCGAGTCAGCTTGAGACACTTGATCTGACTCAGATCACACTTCATGCTTTACAAAGAATATCTTAAGGAAGTTCTGTATTCATTTCAAGCTGCATCAATGATTCTAGCATTCAATCAAGTCGAAGATGAAGATTGAAGATAGAAGCTCAAGATGGGAGTGGAAGTCAGCCTGAGCTTACAGTCAGCTTGAATAATACTTAGGCAGATTGAGATATGATAAATGTCTCAATCTGTGTCTCTACAATCGTGTGAAAAAATCAATAAGGAAGATAAGAATTACAGTTGTACGAGGTACAAGACAGGTCACATCAAGGTTGATAATTATTCTGTTATACGTTGTCCTATTCCTTATTGGCAGACGTGAGTAGTGGTGGTCCTAATCGTACAAGGATGTCACCATCAAAATATTCCTTCACGTTCTACCAACCTCAGACGGAAACCTGGCATATGGACAACAATGGATATGTGGGCATTCGCCTATAAATATCCACACTCCTTTGAGCATCAACAACAACGATACATCTGAGACAACATTCTTCACATAATTCTATCAGACTGAGTCTGAGCTTAAGAACACAGCTTAGGCTTTTCTTAAGAGAATTAAATCGATTGTAATTTGTTATTTCAACTGGGTTGTTTAGATATTATAGGTTATCTTGTATCCGCAACACCCTGTAATTCTTTATAAAGATTTTATTCTAAATAAAGAATTACTTTGAAAAATTACATATCATGTGACAATGTCTTTTATTGCTTTACTGCTTAATTAATTCTGTTGTGTTTCAATCTATTATTATTTTGTTACAGTTTTAATTATCAGTTCTTAGATACAAAAGAGATTTTAATTTTTGGTGATAAGTTGTATTCACCCCCTTTACAACATATTTAGGTGTTCAAGTTACTTTGGTAGTTTGAACCTTTGGACCTAACAATTTGTTAATATGCAATAAAATCATATTTGGGATTGAAATGAGAATGATGATAAATCTCCCCTTACTTCTTTTTATATATATATATAATATAATTAATAATTAATTAGTTGGTATTATGTATAAGTCCATGTAAGCATACATAGATGACTTAGTAGCCATATCAGCATTTTATTTTTAAAAAATAAATAAGGTAACCGGCTACCTTTTCAACAGGTCACCCATTACATGAATTGTTCAATTTAGCAGGTTGATTACGTAAACCAAATGAAAGTCACATTCATATATTGCTAATAGTGTAAAAGTTCGTTACACTCCCAGATACTAAACCCTATATTAATAATAAGTTGTTTTTCTAATTTGGATTTTTTTTGGATATAATTGTAATTTTAGCCAATTATTTTCATTTTTAAATATTTCATCAATAAATAAAAACACAATTGAAAATATACCTATGTGTTAGATAACCCAAATCCAACAGTCGAAAAAGCCGGCCACCAGCTATCATCACCCTTAGCTACATGTACTAATTGAAGTTCATGAATTAGTTGATACAAAAACTTAAATGTATTAACCATCAATCACTGCACATTCTGCGGGTATCATTTCTAGTAAATAATAAATATCTCCTATCCTACTAAAGGATATTAGAAGATGACATCAGAAAAGCTGATGTGACAGCTTCTAAGGCTGTTTACGTCATAAAACACACACTTGCTTATGTCATGTGTGTTTTCCGGTATACCAATCTTCCCCCGTACTCTTTTTTCTTTTCTTTCTTTCATACCAATCTTCTCCCATACTTTTTTTCGTATACCAATCTTCCCCCTACTTTTTTTTTTTCTTTTCTTTCTTTCATACCAATCTTCTCTCATACTTTTTATCTTTCTCTTTTTTTTATACTCTCTCTTTTACAGACATATCCTCAATAAATTCAAATTTTATATCTCATCAAATAATTTTCTCTCCTTTTCACAGTGGGTATGATACTTATTTCTTGCTCCTTTTTTTTTTACAGGTATTCTAAATTTGATGTATTTTTTTTATCTATATTTTGAATCTCATGTTTATCTCATATACGAGTTCTCAAAAATCTGATAATGGCCATGAATTCATC
Source organism: Solidago caesia (assembly GCA_028566075.1). Classification (NCBI taxonomy): domain Eukaryota; kingdom Viridiplantae; phylum Streptophyta; class Magnoliopsida; order Asterales; family Asteraceae; genus Solidago; species Solidago caesia. The sequence goes on along the minus strand of JAOXNX010000011.1, from coordinate 21,798,720 downwards.
TTCTTTTTTAAAAAAAACATCACAGATTCTTGTTCTTTTTTTCTTTATTCTTTGGTTTAGATATAAATTTTTAAGGTTTATTTATTTCAAAGTTTGCATCTTTTTTGTTATCAAAATTGACCCACATAAGCTAATCTTTCGTTTCTTTCCTTTCTTTGTTGAATCTTTCGTTTATTTATTCCTCATCAAATTTTTTATACTTCAATACATGGATTGTATACCGCAGTAGGTTTTGTGTTTAACCTAATTCTTTTTTCTTCAAAATTGGATGAATTCAAGTTTTTACTTTGATTTATGTAAAATCTGATAATGGCCTTTGAAAGTATACAATCCATGAATTCATCTTCTATTTTTACTTTCTTCTTCTTTTTCTCTTATTTTGGTTTTGGTTTATTACAAGAGAAATAGTTGCCTTCAAGGTGTTTGATGTTATGTCTCAAAGAGACGGCCGGTATCGGTTTTGATTTTGGGACGAAATCGGTTTTGGTACTAATCGGTTCGGTACCGGTAATACCGAAATTAATACCGAATATTTATGGGCCATTACATCTTCAGTACACTGTATACACATGACTCGATATGTTTAATACATCATGCCGAAAGAACTAAAACTGTAAAACATGCTCCAATTACGTGCCATTATTTAAGTTAATAGCACTTACTCCAAAATACATCCACGGGAGCAGCAAATAAGATGTTGACTTTCAACAAAAATCTGTTACAAATGCTAACTTTATTAGTAGCTCTACACAGATGACATGAAGTGAGGCTCTGTACATATTTTGTTGGCCACGTATATGTATACGACTGGTACTATATATCTTTATTCAATTCCAAACATCTGAGTACACCGGAGATCGAACTAAACATACCATTACTCTAGACAATGAAGAATTAATGCCGCACATTAAATTCTTGTTCAATCCTTTGTTTACCAGATGAAATCATTCTTCAGATTTTAAACAAAATAATCGATTTGAAAATCCTATGCATTTGCAAACCCTTCAAATCTCGACTGGAATACGCGTGAAATGGGTATTATAAGAAGGTGTTTTGGTTTTGAAAATAATGGGTTTGAAAAGTTGATGAAAGAAAACAAATTGGACGCAACTGCTTAAACAACTAGCTCATTTCCGATATCCAATCGGTACGTCCCGAAAAAACCGGTACCGACCAATATTTTTCCGTGTGGTATTCAGTTCTTGTTTTTGCCCAAGTTCGGTATCGGTACTAACTAGTACAGTATCTGTTCAGTACGGTTCCGGTACCGATCTGATCCCTATTGTGCACGGTTTCTTGTACACCGGACATATCAATCAACAAGCTAGAGCTTTACTAGTCATAAACTACTGTAGTGAGTTAGATTTAATACTTAACTAATCTTATACTTTGCGTATGCTTGTATCAAATTCATAAAAAATTTCACAATAAAGTTATAAAAGTTCAACAAAACAGCAAATTGCCACATACAACAGACACAATAATGTCTATTAGCAAATCTGACCAATTTGTGCTCAACAATTTAAAGATAATCAGAGAGACCATACACGACAACTGTGATAAAATAAAGAAGCGCTTAACACAAGATTCAGCAAGACTAACATGCCATGACTCTCATTAAGAATAACGAAAGCTTCACCTTCCTGAGTTAGCGTTACCAGAGAAGGAAAGTGCAACATTCATAACCAATCACAATCACAATCACATTTTATTTCATTCTGAATACTTGAAGACGGGTTTTTGCAAGCCTTTTATGCAAAGATGCAAATCCATCATCACTTGGCTTGTTTTAGTCGTAAGGTGAACTCTTTTAGAGCTACGAGAACAGTATTTAACCTCTCTTTAGCTTGAGGGTCGATCAAATTGCCATCACTATCGAACTTTGCAGGAGGTTGGAATGCATTTAAGACAAACAAGGGCTTGTTTAAGATATGAATATCAAGAAACACGGCAGTTTGGCGAAGATGAAACTGTGACAGCCCTCCACCAAATCCTCCCCCAGCACTCACGATAGCAGCAGTCTTATCAGCCCACACATTTGGTGGCCTTGATCCCCAATCTATTGCATTCTTTAAAGGTGCTATAGAATGAGGAAATATGAACATTTGTAAGCACCATATTCAAAACATGAACTATCATGATAAGTACATTGACCCAAATTACAACTAAAACTTTAGATACATAATTACATATACTTGTATACAATCTAAAGTTTCATATCAATGAAAACTGCAAAGTCGAAATCATAAACTATATAAACAACTTGTATATGGAAACAATTACAACAGAGTATATCGTTTTACGATCTGCAACATCAACAAAACCAAACTATTCCTATGTTCTTACAAGTAAGTTTCACTTTTTTCATGAACAGATTCTAATATTAACAACTTGAAGTATTGTTTTGGTAAGAGGATCGAACATAACTCTTATTTCTCACGTGTCAAAATTGAAGTATTATTTTAGCAAGTTTTCTTTTTAATGTTGGGACATAAAAAAAAAATATGGATTTTGCTAGGAGCTGTAAATAATTCATTATAATTAATATACATAAAAAATGGTAACTTACATATAAAAAGCCAACTCCTGAATTTTATGACAAAAATATATAACTTTTTAGCACTCTAAAAACAACTCATAGGACTATCATTAGCAAAACCCACAAAAACTTCATATAAACTTTCAACAAAAATCTATGTTTAACAAAATATAGTCGGGTGAGTTTATTAAACACGAAATGGAATTCAAGTAACCCATCATCTAGTTGGCCTAGCCAGTGCCGTCTCTCTCCGCCTTAGCCGCTATGGCTCCGCCCTTAGCCATACAGGTTACGCCATTTGGAGTGAGTTTTTATTTAAAAAAAATAAAAATGAAAAAAACAAGATAAAAAAAAAGGAAGAAGGGGAAGAAGAAGTAGGAGGAAATGTATTGTTATGATTTGTCCCTTAGTTTCAAATGAATATTTACCTATATAAACAATCAAAAGATTAAACCTAAAGTTAAAATCATTAGCAATCAAATCTAAATTCAAAAAACCCAATTTTATTTCTAAGTTTTATCAATTAAATGATTAACATAATCTATATTCGTAAATTGCTCATGTTAATCAATATTTGTACATTATGATATATATCATAACATTAATAATTTAAAGATACAAATAAAATAAAATAAATTAAAAATAAAACTTAAAACATAAAGAAAATTTTTTAGAAATATAAAATCAAACAATAACATTATTAACAATAAACAATTTAAAGACATAAAACTAAATAAAATCTAAAACCTAAAAAGAATAACAAAATTTTATGGGTTCCAAAATAATAATATCCGTTCAAGAAAATACATAAATTGTGCATGTTTGCTTGCTTGTTTTGTTAGACCAATGGGAGTGGGGAAGCCCCCCATAGGGGCATCTCGCGACATGTGACGGATGACATGGCAAAGGGGCATTCCTTCCTTTTTGTGGGAGTGAGGAAACCCCCTAGGGACCCACCATTTATTTTATTTTATACCTTTAATTAAATAAAATCTTAATGTATTAATAATAATAAAAAAAAAAAGTAAAACTATCCTTGAAAGGAGGAAAAGTGTTGAAAAAGTGAGTGGGGCCCATGCAAATGTCAGGAAAAAGAGGCGTTCTATATGAAACGTGACACGGCTCCCAAAGCTCAAAAACGCCCCTTGGCCCGGTCAAATGGGGCGTTTCGGGGCGTCCCAAAGCGAAAAAGTGCAAAAAAACGCCCCCACTCCTGATAGTCTTAACTAATGATAGATATATTATAGGGTTTTGCTAATGACAGCCTTTAGGGCTGTCATTAACGTGCATAAAATATTTGTACTTTTACCATAAAATTCAGCGGGTGGGCTTTTGATATGGAAGGTACAAGTTTTTTATGCACGTTATTAACAGCTGTCATTAGAAAAATCCTATATTATATTATTTGATTGTTTGATCTTTTCAATAAATAAAAGAGAGAAATTAGTACCTTTTCAATGAATAAAGAAAGAGAGCAAAGTGGTGAAAGTGACATCCGCTGCAGTTGTAGGCTTGTTTAGCAGAGGCCCTATAATTTATTTAGTGTCCATCTATTTCTATCCCTCCAAAAACTATTTACACCTCTTTTACGCTTTATGCAGTTGTATAATATGTATTGTTTATTGTACGGTACAACTGGTTAATGCACAAAAAATGGTGAAAATAGTAACATTGCTATTTCCACCATATGGGACAAACGCCCGTACAACAAACAATGCATACCGTACAAGTTTTTAATACATGGAAGTGGTGGAAATAGCTTCTGGGATGGTGAAAATAGCAAGGCAGATTTATTTTCTATCCATAAAAGATGTGTGAATGGGTTTTTTTATATGGGTTTTTATATGGTTTAATATTTGGATGAGTGTGACTTTTAGTTAATTACATATATAATTTATGTATACATTTAAAAAATTAAAAAAATTAAGCCCCTTCAAAAATCAGGCCCCTTCAGAAATCAGGCCTAATGCCAGTTGTCCACCTCGTCCCATGTCTAAGCTGGACTGGGCCTAGCGATTAGCGTCCAATCCTCACAAGCAGTGAGGTTCGAACCTCATTGTTCATTAGGTAAACTGCCGTAAACATCTTTGGGGTGAGTGGTCTGGGAAAAAGTTCGGAAACAATCCCAAAATACTCAAATTAGACCACATACATACATCTGAATCAACCACATCTGTTTACGGTTTTAAAATGGAATTCAATGACTAACAAAGTAACAAGTTGATATGACTTTTACAACGATTTCTCTCTTTTTTTTTCTGTTTTTTTTTTGCGTCATTTGTAGAAATAAAAAAATATCACGACTAATTTGAAGTAACGAATCCACAACATAAGTAGTAGAAGCGAAAGTAGGTAATTAGTTACCAGTGATGGAGAAATTGTATTCAGGAGAAGCAAAAAGGAAACCATCAGATTCGAGTATTTTCTGACGAAAAGCTTCAACAGCAGCCGGGAATGTGCCATCAACTTCAAGATCGGTGTTGAGCATCGGCAAAGGTGATATATCTACATATTCTATACTTATTCCTTCTATTGACTTGCTCAGCTCGATCGCTACAAATCAAAATTCATTAATATTATTAATAGACCTGCTTCCAAAAGTACACCTTCACCAATAATATGTGTGTATATATATATATATATATATATATATATATATGTCAACTTCATTCATGAAAAAGATCGAAGGAAGAAAGAAAGAAAGAAGTACCGGATCGGATGAGGCCAGCGTGATAAGAAGATTTTCTAAGAGATCCACAGATGGCAGCAACTTTGACTATTGGCATGGTTACTGCTGCCATGTTGGTTTCTGTTTTTTTTTCCTTGTGGATTGAAATGAAATAAATAAATGTATATATATAGTATCTGTAGGGTCTGTATATATAGATTAGATATAGACAATAGACCAGAGCAAGAATGCCAATCAGGCCGAATGGGGGTTGGTGTTATCTGGTAGCTAATGACTAATTAATGTCCACATACAACTAATTAATGTCCACATACAAATAATTAATGTCCACTCATCCTTGTCGTTAACTCCCCTCACGTGCAAGTCACGTGATTTCACCCCTCTTCAATCACGTGACTTGCACCTGGGGGAGTTAAAGACATGAACGGGTGGATTTAACGGAAGTCCCACCACAACGATGGAAAAAATTCAAAGTTAATGGCAGAGATAAAAATGATGTTTTTTGAACAACCCATATTATAATTATATAAGTTATTATAATAAAAAAATAAAATCCGGGATTAAAAAATTCAAAGTTAACGAGCCGTTTTCATGTTTGAAAGTTGAGAATTTTGCGCGCATCGAACCTGTTAAGACCTGGTAAGACACGATTTGCCAGCCCTAATTATTATATAGAGGATGCACGGGTCTTAAATTTTAAAATTTTAAGAGCAACAAAATTATTTTCGTGATCTTACTAATACATGCAAATACATTTACTTAATTATTTTCATCTTTACATATTTCAATAACAACTTCCATATACCCGTGTGCTAAACAATTCAAAACCAGCCACCGTCACCTTTTGGCCCATGTACTAATTGAAGTTTACGAATTTTTGTTTTTAAATTCGATTTGGACTGGCACTTAAATAAAATAAGAACTCATCTACCACCACACATTACACAGGTACATTTCTCATATAAGTTATAGTATTATATAAAGCATTTAATGATGCTTTTAAATTTTGAAATTTTAAAAACACCAAACTTTATAATATGCCTTCTGACATAACAATAATTAATATAGTAAGTTCATTAATATGATACAAAATTAACATTAAATATTTGTTAAAATAGTACACAATATTTTCTTTGGTAGTTATATTTTAAGTTAGAAACCCCTCTTACACAACCTGAACCACTGATAATCAGTCAAGCTGGGTGCGAGGTGTCGTTACCTTTAACTATGTATCTATACTGAAACTATCCATTTCAACGTATTGATAGGGGTGGATCCAATTCACAAAGAGGGGGGCACTGGACCCCCTCAATTTTGGCCCATGATATTTTTCGTATGCTATTACAACTAATCTAGCCCAAATAATACATTATGCCTGTTAAACAAAAATAATACTTTTTTCAGTTTCCTTGTGATTGTTTTTGTCTGAATTTTTATCTATACTAAAAGATAATTGTCCTAATATCTTATTAACCAATCATAATGCTTGATTATATCAAATTAAAATTTGCATATGTCATAATTAATAGTTAAAATCAAAATTATGGACTCACACAAAAGTTATTATATATATATATATATATATATATTAAGATTCTTGATTCTATCAAATTAAAATTTGCTTATATTATAATTATTGGTTAAAATAAAAATTATGGACCCACTATATATATACACACATTATTTATTTACAAATTAAAGATAACGATTAAATTAAAAAATAATATAAGAAAGATAAACATTTGAACTCAAATTTATAATAAAAATAAAAATTATAGACTCACACAAAAAATATTATATATATATATCATTATTATTAAATAATCATTATCCTTATCTTAAATCAACGAATCATAACTTTGTATTTCATTAAATTAACATTTGGTTATGTTATGGTGTATTAATGAATTAAATACATGATATTTATGACATATAATATTTATACCTTAAAATATATTATATAAGATAAATACATTACAAAGATTTCATAAAAAAAAATAATTCTATATTTCGTTTAAAAATATTAAACAAAAGGTTAGATAGCGTATCCATCATCAACTTCAAATTACTTTTTTTATTTTACATAGCACGGTACCCCCGCAATGCGGCGATAGTGACGGCGTGGTGGTGGCGGCGACTGATGGTGGTGGTGGCGGTGGCGGTGGCGAGTGATGTAGGTAATTGATGTAAATGGGTTAGTGGAGATATGTTAGAAGATAAATGATTGATAATGTAATTTAATCATTAAGGGCAATTTAGACAATTTGCATATCAAAAAATGAGTAACTTTCAACAAGGGGACTGTATTCTTTATAACCTAACTAGCGCGGTACCCGCGCAATGCTGCGGCGGTGGTGGTGGCGGCGGTGGCGGGTTGTGTAGGTAATTGATGTAAAGGGGGTAGTGTATGCATTTTAAGAGTTAAGGAATAAATGATGTAAATATGTGAGAAGGTATATTGGTCATTTCGCATAGTGTAACTTTTCAATATGGGGTGTATAATTTTTATATAATAGTATAGATAACCAACCAAAACATTATTTACTTAGCAAAAATACCTCTACAATTTCCATCTTTCTTCATTTTGATGTATTTAGGCATTGCCATCGCTTATAAAATTTTATTTCACAAGTTATATGATGAGGACACTATTCAAGAGTTAGTCAACGCGCTTATGGAACAAGTGGAGCATAAGAAATGCATAGTAGGATTGAAATTTTGATAGCATCATAATCCTAAAATGCCGATTTGATTTTCTAGCTCAGAATTGATTGAAATTCACACGGTTGATGGAAAATGGGCCAACGGTCAAGGCTTATGGCTTTGCCATGAGTCCCGTCAGTTTCTAGCCTTTCAAGGTGGTTTAGGGGTCAAAATGACCGGGTTTTTATTTTATTTTTAGGGATCTATTTTTATGTTTTTAATTTTCGTTTTTCAATAAGGAATGGTTAGAGATGTTTCCTAATCATCTTAAAAGTTTCTAGAATAATTGTTTAGGATTTATCTAGTTTACCCTGTAAAGGTAGAGCTTATGGTTCATTGTTTATCAGTTTTATCAAATCAGAGTTAAGGTTTTATTTTCATTTTAGTTGTACGTCATTAGATTTGTAAAGTTTTAAAGTTTGTAATATAAAAGGTTTATAAAATATTATTTATATAAGTTCTTAGCATAATCTTTCTTGCGAAGTTCATTTTTGTGACCAACTTTCTATATGTTCATCAACTTCAAAACGTTGACATGAAATTTAATTTTTTAATAATAACAAGAAAAAACAAGTATCCAAGTCCAAAAATTAAACCAATAAATGAAAAGGAAAAGAATGCAAGAGTAAAGATCTAAACCAACGTTTTATAAGTGACAACAACTATTGACTAGTTTTCGAACAACTTTGTATGATCACATTCTTTTAAAGTCGTCATCCTCACAATCTTTTAAAGACATAATTGATAACTTAACTAACTTTTTTAATAATACATTTTTTAAAAGTGATCAATCTTGTCACAACACGTTCTTTGGAGCACTCTTAAGTCTTAATAATCACACACCATACTAGCATATCCGCACGTTGCGGCAGATACAATTTACAAGGCGTCAGATGCCCCCGCGTTGATGGTTGTGGTGTTGGCGGTGGTGGTGAGGGAGTTTTTGAGAGCGTTTTGTGATTCGTGTGTGAGTATTTGTGTGTGTGTGTGTGAGAGAGAGAGAGAGAGGAGGGTGTCTGACAAAAGAAAATAATGAAGGACAATTTCGTACATTCGTATCTCTTTTTTTTCAATATTTCTAAAAATAGGGGGGTAAAATTTTTATAAAGGAATAAAAATTATAAAAAGTTGCTACATCAACATGACACTTAACTATATTTTTAACAATCGTACCGGAAAAGAAAATCAGAAAAGTTTTTCTCGATACTTTGACAATGTATCTAGTGTCCATAAATAAGAATAAAGCTTTACCGACGCTTACATTCGATGTCCTTGATTCAATTTCTTCACCACTGATAGCAATTAATTCTAAAAATAAGCTTTCTTCATGGGAATAATAGATTAAGATTATTGACTTAAGAACGGGTAACTTCATTCACACTTAAATATAGTTAAGTGTGACAAAATCACACTTAACTATATTTAAGTAATATTGATGATTTTTGTTTTCCAAATGTTAACTAGCAATGGTATAGCTAAGATATTGATTAGGGATGAGTCAAAATTAACCTATATTGAAAAATAAGATCAAAAGTAGTGTTACGCAACTCTATTCTACATGGCTTCGTCTAACAGTAAACAGTAAAGGAGATAACATATTAAAATAAAGTTCATGTTTTTAAAAGATACATAAATGTTGAATCCTTATAAATATAATAAATTTATAATAATAATCTCTTAGTTATAGTGCTCCTCAGACTACCCACACTGATGACTTTTAGAGAGGTCGGTCGGTCAAAAAAGTAATAAATTTTTTTTTTGAAAAGTCACCTTTTGCTTCCGACTTGGCGCCCAAGCAACCCAGGTTGTGACTCTCTAAAATTGTCATCATTATCACATGTAAGCATTTGGTTGGAAGACATCTAAATAATATTTTATTATATATAATTAATTATAAATCTTATTAGTTTTTCTTTAATATCTTATATTTTATAATTTTTTATAAAAATATAAAAACATGGTATTCTTTATTTTTCATTTACGACATTTTAACATAAATTTTATTAAAAACGGAGCTATTTCAAAAAAATGTATTTTTTTATATTTTACTCAATTTGTATATTTTTTTATATTTTATAAGATTATTATAAAAATAGCTTATTATCTTCTTTATTAATGCAAATGGGTTGAAAGTGATGTTTTGTGAGTGTGGTTACTATTCAATGAATAGTATCG
>JAOXNX010000011.1:21704378-21715010 GCA_028566075.1 Solidago caesia | reverse complement strand
ACAAATCTTGTTATAACGATGTGTAACTTGTGCGATGAAAGTTATACTTGTTCTACATGTTACATTGATAAGACGATCCGGTAGATTAGACATGTTATAGAACATGCGATTGTTAATGGTGAAAGAAAACCGGTTTTTGATGTTTCATATTCATTTTCAAAGTTTCAATATTGGTCTCTTTTTAAATTAGGAACTCAATGTTGTTTCCTTACTCACCGTGTATAATTACTTGGTGATTAGTGAAGGTATTTCAATGGAGAGTTGGAGACATCAAGGTGGTTAGCCACTTCAACTATATGAAATGAAATAACTAAACTGTTAGTGGAAATCCCCACCAATATAATTAGCAGTACCATGTAGTAATTACGTACTTTATCAAACTACATTTTGTGCAATGGGAAACACTAATTGGTGCGGTTTGCATTCGTTAAGGTGCACTAGATCTATAAATGGGTAAATGGATAAGGTTTTTCTTATTCAAGTTATTTGGAGAAGGCGCGTCATTTTTGATTCAGATGTACATGACCTAATCGGGGTATCATGCGATCATTTTCGAACATTTCCTGATATTGCCAAGATGGTACCTAGCTGGATTCAAATCTTAAACCTCTTATAAAAAGGTACCAAATGTTAGTCACTAGCCCACGTTGAAAGTAACGATACACATTATTTTTGGAATATTGAGAGTTGAGAAAAAAAAAAAACTAAAATTATCAAAATGATACTAATTAATGTTTTGGGTAAAAATAGGGAAAAGAAATTGCAATAGTTTGACGTCATAATGATGCTTGTTTGACGTCAATGATGATCGTTGGTTAGATTTCATTTATCATTATTGATCGAACGGTTAGAATGAGTTCGAGATTAGGGTTTCAAAGATCAACCCCGCCGCACCCTTGTATGCTATTCTTCTAGATTGATCTAATATACTTTTTCACACGGATTATGATCCAACGACTAAGACGGCTCTAAACTTAATCGAAGGGCTTAAATATGAGCACCTTTCTCTTTTTGCCTCTATAAATTCAGCAAACCTAGACCTATATTGCCGCAAGAAATAAAAGCCCTATTTTGTTAACGGCAAAACAAAAGACGAAGTGCAACGATCCTAAGGTGTTTTCATTTCACTATCATTTCCTTATTTCATTTAATTTCTTACCAATTGTTTACTTGATCACTTATAAAAAGCTTTTATAGTAGATCTGACTCAATTTGTTTTCTATTTTTTTTTTATAGGGGAAAGCATTGGTATTGTGAGTAGTACTCAGCTTGGATGCTGCTGCTCTCTCATTCTGGAGATCTGGTGTGTACATTTAATAATCTGCAGGGGTAAATGAAATCTTTTTTCTGGACGGATCATTTGCCTTTTTTCTTTTTTAACCATTCGACTTTTGATAAACCCAAATAACAGTTTATCAACCGGACTGCGATGATTCCTTTTTATAACCTATATTGATCTAACGAAACCTACAAAGTGAATCAAGATCTACACCAATTAAAAACATACAAAAGCTCACTATTAATGTTTGATTTAGACTCAAGATTTATTAACATTTTACCTAATTGCAAGATTTACTTTTAATAAAAACTTAAACTTGTAGTGCTAATAGTTAACCACATATACCTTTTAAATATATATTTTTATTTTTAAAACCTGTTATGGAATTATGGATTAATATTATTACCATTGGCATATATGCAGGACAGATGACTTGCACAGTCACTTTTCTTAACATGTATATATATGTTCTGTCACCGATATGCAAAACCACCAGATGAGGTATATTTTCTTCTCCTTTGTCTTGTGTCCAGAACAATACCAACTGAAGCCAACATTTCGTTGACCTTTCATCATTTTGAAATGACCCAAAAACGTACCGAATCGAAGCAAGGAATTAAAAAAAACCTCTGAAAAATATTTATTAGCAAGAAGTGTAATTGGAGATCTTTGTATGGTTAGAGATCGAGCATAAAGTAGCACATTCTTTTGCATAACATCTTGCATGAAAAGTTGTTTCGCCTTGGCCTTTTCTTCCAATCAATCTTTTAGTCGAGCTTCAACCTGTGTGCTTGTTGCTATGCAATAAACTGCAAAACAAAACTTAAAATTGTAACAGTTTGATTGATTTACTAAAGATTCTATTTTTACCCATAACCTGACCTTCTTTATCGAACTCATATGTTCACGTGTACTAATTTGATTACAAGAAAACGTACCCGCTAAACATTTGTGTTCCAAAGTCCATATATAGATCGAAAAAGATGATCAGATTCTGGGCAAAAATAAAATCTTTAATAAATAAATCAAAATGTTATACTTTTGAGTGTCGAGTTTATGAATGTACCAAGAACCACCCAGGTTGAACTTTGATTAGAAAATAGATTGGAGGAGAAGGTTTGGCGGAACAGTTTTTATGGAAGGTGTCATGCGAGACCATGAGCCACTTTACTCTTGAGAAAGGATTTCCTGTTACAGTTCCTGCTGGAGATGCTTTAGAGTGTACTTTTTTACTTGCTTAGATTCATGTTTTTGATCCTCTCAAAGTGATGAAATATAACAGAAGTTTGGGCGTTTGGCTTCTTTTATCGTTGTTTTGGAAAAAGGGCCAAGGACAAAAAGTAATCTTTATTCGGTAGTTTTGAATCAGTGAGATGGAACATAGGTGTTGGGAAAGGTGAACCTGCAAATATAATTGCGTGTGTTAGATATGCGATTTGGGGCTATGCTTGTGATGCAATTGCTCAGCTAGCCATTCAGATGCACATACACATTTGCGTGTTATCCAATATCAGCTGATTGTCTAGGCATACTGATCTTGTTGCTGCCACTAATTTCTTTGTTACAAGGGTCCTAAGTTCTCTTCAGGTATACCATGATTATCAATTTATCATGTAAACTAAACTCCAGTTGTTCCATAATGATTTAATGTTTTGAATATGCAGGACAAATTACGAATCCAAGTGTAAGAGGCAATCAGCTAGCGTTCTTTCTTCTTGATGTACAATCACTTTTCTTAACATCCGTGTCCTGTTTTCGTGATGTAAAACCACCGAAAGAAGTATATTTTCTTCTCTTTCGTTTCAGTCCAGAAGATAACAATACCATCTGAAGCCAACGTGTAGCTGAGCTTTCATCATTTCGAAATGACCCATAATTAACCTGAATCGATGCAAGTAATAAAGAACGGACTCTCTAAAAAAGCGTTTGATGGAATGCAATTGGAGATCTTTGTATAGATAGCATAAAGTAGCACATTCTTTTGCATAACATCTTGCATGGAAGTTGTTCGCCTTGGCCTTCTCTTCCAATCAATCTTTTAGTCGAGCTCTGCTTCGTGTGGTTGTTGGTATATTCTAAACTCCAAAAAATTCAAAAATTGTCATAGATTGATTGATTTGTTAAAGATTTTATTTTTATCCACAATGCGAGCATCCTTATCAAACGGGATCATATGGTCACAGATATTAGTTTGATTATTTGAAACCGTACCAACCAAGCATTTGTATTCCATGTGTTGATAATATCAGTTCGATAAAAATACTCACATTGTGCACAAAAAATATAATTTTTTAAAATAAATCAAACTGTTAACTTTTAGTATTGTATTTATCAATGTACCAAGATCCACCCAGGTCAAACCTCGATTAAAAGATGGATTGGAGGAGAAGGTTTGGCGGGAACAGATTCTATGAAAGATGTCATGCAAGACCATGAGCCACTTTACTCTCGCGAAAGGATTTCCCTATTACAGTTCCTTCTAGTGATGCTTCAGACCTTATTTTTTTACTTGCTTAATTAGATTCACGCGTTTGATTCTCTCGAAGTGATGAAATTGATCGAACAGATGTTTGGCTTATATTGTATTTGTTTGGACAAAAGGCCAAAGACCAAAAGTATTCTTCATTTGGTAACTTTGCATCCAGGAGATGGAACACAGGTGTTAAGAAAGGTGAGCCTGCAAAATATTTTTGTGTGTTCCATTGGGGCTATTGTGCTATGTTTGTGATCAATTCATCAGCTAGCCATTAGATGCAGCTACACATTTTGCACGCTACCAGGTCATAATCACGAACGAAACTCTCGCATAATGCTATATCGGTCTATTGTATGTCATAGCATATACCATACTATACTGCCAATATCATAAGCATAATTTTAGTTCAATACCATACCGGCCGGTATTAGTAGATCTTAAGCACCATGAAAATAAATTGTTTTCAAGGTAAACCCAATTAACCGTTATCAACGTTTTAAAAGCGGTAAACCCAATTAACCGTTATCAACGTTTTAAAAGCGGTTTTTTAGTTGAACTTATTTGATGACCGGAAAAGTTGAACCGGTTCACCGAGTGACTAAGTTCACAAATTATACATACAATTATCGTATCAACTAAAATACCATCTAAGTTATACATACTCTCATCATATTAAATAAATGAACAATACAAACATATAGTATTAACAGTACAAACAATAAACCGAACAAGATTAAAAACCCATATATTTTTTAAAAAAGAAACTTAGATATAAAATCAAGTTTTTTACCGGACAAAAACCGGATCAATGGAAAAACCGTTGGGTTAAATAAGCCGGTTTTACTATAAAAAAAAAAGCTGAGGATTAAACCGGTCAATCAATTGGGTAATGGTTCAACTGTTTAACGATTTTTAAGACATGGATTGTTATAGTGTTATGCAGATCCCAAAACAGGCCATCATTCGATGTCTATGAATTCGACATACATGGTATTCGTTTGACCGCAAACAATGAGAACCAGAAATGAAAATCATATATGACCGAAGAAAATGACACATAAATCATATCTCAACTTTCTCATTTGTTATCCTAATGCATACTGCATGCCGATGTATATTACAATGCCCATGAAAAGTACACATTAGAATCAAAACCAATAAGACATGGTTTATTTTAGACAAGACTTTATATATGAAGGGTTGCATGTTTTGGTCTTGAAAAGTTATCTTCTTTTTTATTTTTTAGATGAAAATGTGTTCATGAATGGTTGTATCATTTCACGAAGAGTTTTTTTTTTTTTTTTTTAAAAGACACCAACTATCCAACATAACCTTACAATTTAGTGAATTAAGACGTTGCAACCGAGCCAAGAGCAACTGGAGCTCGGCTCGATCGAGTCGAGCTATTATCGATCCCGAGCCCGAGCCCTAGCTCAAACCCTAAGTTCAAGCTCGAAACACTTATCTAGTTTTATATTGAAAAGTGTTTTGCTAGTTTTAAATATTTTAACCTCAGTTCAAGCTCATCTTTATGGTTTATGTTAATGTTAGACTTGAGTTTAAGAATGTTAATGTTAGAATCTAGAAATGATGCTATTTTTGTAGTTATAATGTTGGCTTTTAACTTATGGTATGCTTTATTTAATATACATATATATTTTCGAGCTTTTTAAGCCGAGCTCTTCGAGCCTTATATTAAAAGCTTATATGTTCGAGCTTTTCAAGCCGAGCTCGAGCCTATTTGTAACCATAATGAGCCGAGCTCGAGTCTGCATACTGAAAGCTCGCCAGGCTATCGAGCTCAAGCTCGGATCGGTTGCAGCCTTAAATCAAGTTAGCTTACACAAGTATGCACTTTCCTAACTCGTATTTAAGCTTATAGCCCGAAACTCATTATTGATCTCAAATAAATCACAATCACACTAAATAACCGATAGCACTAAAATAACAACCACTGCTTTGGTACCAATTCACATAAATGGTTAAAACTATTTTATCATGTTCGACTTTAACTACTGGTCTATATAGTAGATAAAATCAACAAAACTACATGTTAAATATCATTATCGATCATAATATTAGTTTGAATCAAAACCTGTTTAAAACCAAACCAATTTAAAAATCGTTTCGAGTTGTAACTGAAACAAATTTGGTTTTGGATATAAAAATGGTGTAAACGGAAACATTATGTATGCTTTACTTTTAAAATAATTTTAACACTTTCTAATTACATGAACATCATAAAATTGTAACATAAACTTAATTAGTATTGCTACCTATCCCTTTCTTCCTCATTGAAATTATTTTTATTCGATTCTATGTTATTACAAGAAATTATGTGATATGTACATTAACACACTAGAGTATTACATTACACTAATAAAAATTGAATTTTTTTTTAAAAGAAAAATAATACTTGTAACTAAAATTCAACAGTTATCCAAAATAGCCAAGAACCATGTTGATTAACACACTAGAGTATTACTCGTACATTACTAATAAAAATGGTTGGATAATGATGCATCCTTTTAAAAATTGTTCATAATCATCATATATTTCTATTGACAATATAATTAAACGATGAGATTAGAAGAGAGACTGAATGAATTACATTATGACATTAGAACGATTATTAGGAGGATTTTGTAGAAAATTATTAAAGGGATTATTAAGAGGATTTTGTATAAGGATTATACTTTTGTACTCATAAGTCATGGCATTAAAAAAATTATTGATTTTGTAGGAGGACATAGGGTAGTGATATTTTCATAATACTTTTTAGCCATATACAACAAACGTACACATTGTGTTGCACAATGTATAAATGTATAAAACATCCATTGTAGATGGCTAAAGCCGTTTCCTATGGTGCTCATCGTGCCTCTTCATCAAATTATCTTTGAAGATGAGATAGACACCACCTCATCGTGCCTCATCATCATCGTGTCGTCTAAATTATCTTTAAAGGAATGTATGTATGTAGTTTATAATTTTTTAATTAGGGATGAATCATCTTTAAATCATTAATGCTTTAGGAGCTCTACAACAACAAAAAAAAAATACAACAAAAAACACACACACACAACCAAAAATCACCATATGCAAACCTCATCAGAAAACCCACAACAATGCGACTTCAAAATTGGTCAGCGAGTCCACTGGACCGGAGACCCTCATCGGATCGGCACCGTGAAATACATAGGTCCAGTTTCCGGCTATTCCGGCACCTGGATCGGCGTCAATTGGGACAACCGTGACGGAAAACACGACGGATCAGTTAATGGCGTTCGCTACTTCAATGCCCAGTTCCCCAATTCAGCTTCTTTCGCTCGCCCACATAATTTAAGCTCTGGGGTTTCATTATTACAAGCTCTAGATATGAGATATCGTACTAGTTCAACTAAAGAAGAATTGGGTATTTATCAAGTTTTGATTTTGATGTGTTAATTTATTGATTGTTTTGGGACAAGCGAAAGAAAATGTATTAAGCTTTTCCCGTGTTACTATTTTGTGTATGTGTTTCCGACTTTCAAAACTTTTATAGTATGTATCAAACTTTCTATTCGTTGATATTGTAGGTCTATTGTTAGCTTTTCGTCAAGTAACAAGTATTTTTGCTGAAATGGTCACGTCATCAAAAGTGGCGTGCCATGTCACATACGTACAATAGAAAGTTTGATGATAGGACATTTGTTTTGAGAGTTGGATACGTACGATAGCACAACGGGACACGTTTATTATATTTTCATGTACTTATTTTATTATAAAATGTTGGTTTTTTTTTGTTGCAGATGAAATGTATGTATTTTCTGCTAGTAATAAAAGAGTGAATGTTCAGTTGGTGGGTAAAGATAAGATTGAAGATATATTGGGGAGGTTTGAGGAGCTGCCAGGTGCCGCTTTGTCATATTTAGGGGTTAGTTCTGCTGGTGATCCTGTTGAAATTAGTAAAACTTTACCAAGTAAGTTTCGGGTTTTTTGTAAATGTTGGTGATGGATGTGAAGTTATTTGCATATAGCATATTTATAAGTAAATGATTATCTGATTTTGGGTATTTGAATCACGAAATGTATATCCAAACACTGTAGAAATTGATTACCTTGTGCAACTAGTTTGGTTTAAAAATGTACATCCAAAAACTATAGAATTTTGTCCCAGTGTAGGCAACAAACCTAGAGGAATTTACCCTGTTATCGTGTTAATATTAACTCAACATTTCTTTTCACCAGAAACATTTTAGCCATGCTTATTTAGCACTGACGTAGCACAATTTGTGTCGAGTATTACGGAACAAAAATTTGAAAGTACAATGACTATTTCGTATAAAAAAATTGAAAATATAATGGCTATTTTAGTTCTATTGCTTTGCTACTAAAATACATCCTAAATCCTAATTCAACTTTACCAGTTTGAGTGGTAGCCGGCTGCTACAATGACCTTTTTGGAACAAAATTTGGAAGCTCAATGACTACGTTAGTAACTTGATATGTCTTTCATCGATATTGCTGATCTATATCACTCTTTGACATGTATTTGGGAGTTTGATTAATTGTGAATGTTGGTTTTCATTATGTTGGATTGGATGAATCATTGATAAAGATCAACATGTAGTTGCACCTAGTTCTGTGCCCTTACAAGTCTGTCTGTATTTTCAGATCTAAAGGAGCTTGATTTAACTGGAAATCTGCTTTCTGAGTGGCAAGTATGTTTCTTTTGCTTACAAATTTGCATGCCGATAGTTGTTTGGAACTTGGGATGTATTTATGGTATTAGTATATTTTGTACTTACAAGTTTTAACATTATTGACAATTCTAAGTTTTTTACTTGTGTGTAAATCACAGCGAAGCTAGGATTATTACTGATATTTTGTTCTTTATCTTATATTTTCTATATACTTGCATGTCATTTACGGGAAGGGTTGTGTTACAGGATGTTGATGCCATCTGCAGTGGGTTGCCAGCTCTTACAGCACTTAATATGACAACCAATATGATGTCAAATTCTGTCGTGGGAGTTTCTCACCTAAAGAATCTTCGGCTTTTAGTTCTAAATAACACTACGATAAATTGGTCTCAGGCAAGCAATGTTTACCTTACTTATATTAGGCATGGGTATAATTTAAATGATAATACAGATTATTTCAATGAAATTTACTTGTTTGCAGGTTGATGTTCTTAAAGAGTCACTCCAAGCCATCGAAGAACTGCATCTAATGGGAAACAAGATAAGGGAGATAACTGTATGTAATGTCTTCATCTTTCTCATGTTCTTGCCTCAAAACTAGTGTTGCTGATGTTGCCTAGAGGTGGCAAGATGGGCGGGTTGGGCATGGTTGGTAAAGGGTCAAACTGGTTTTGTTGGGTTGACTGTTTGACCTAGAAACACTTTTTTCCCATCTTATGAAAATAATGAATGTGTTAATCATGATTACAATAACATTAGTACTATCATAGTAATCTAAATCTTTGAATAAAAGAGATTTAGGAAGTTGTACACTTTAAAGATAGACTCTGGATTACCTTTTAATCCACTCATCCCTTTTAATCCATACCTTTAATTTGCCACTTTTTGCGATAAAACACACCCCACTTTCGACATTTTTTAACTAAATGGCTAAATGGGTCGAGATTGCCACCTCTCATATTACGATGATCTCATTACAGTGTTTATCTTCTTTTACCCAGCCTAAATCATCCAAAGTTGTACAAGGGTTTGACTCTTTGCGTGTTCTGAATTTAGAAGATAACTATATTGCTGATTGGGGTGAAATCTTGAAGCTTTCTCAACTGAAATGGTATCAGAAAGCAAAATCTTTTTGCTGCTTAGATTAAACTGTTTGCGTTCTGTATGCCAATGTTAATATTTTCAATTGTGGTTTCTTCCTTCAGTTTGGAGCAGCTTCATTTGAATAAGAATAACATAGAGCGCATTTGGTACCCCACCACAGATGAACTATCATATAACCCTTTCCAAAGTTTGCGCTGCCTTCTTATCGGTAATTAAATTTCCTTTATTGATGTAACTTTTTTGTTCTGGTTGTATGTTATCAATTTTGACTTATGGAAAATTACACTGTTCAGGAGGTAATAAAATCGAGGATGTTGCTTCCATTGATACACTAAACTCGTATCCTGCCTTAGTGGTAAGGTTTGTTATATATGATATGCTTTACCTGCCATTGACCTTGTTCTTTGCTTCAAACTATGAAATTCTGTATGGATATGTATTTAACAGTAGAGTATGGCAGAGCTTACCCTTAATGCATAATATCTATACTATGTGTAACTCGTGCATTAAGTTCAGTTGGTTCTGTTAGTTTCGAGTTGAAAATTAGTTGTGTGAATGCAGTCAATTGACAAGAACAATGATATGGGGGAGGTGGGATATAGACAGTCAGAAAAAGCTATCAATTGACTTTCTAAAAGTATGGTTAGGTATATCAAATTTGAATGATGAAAGTGAATGATAAATGTCCCTGTCGTTCTCACGAAGCCATAAGTTAATTGTTAGAAAATTTGTACTGTAGTAAGTAATAAAATTAAAAAGAATATGAATATGATACTTGGTTGGTGGATATAAGGAAAAGGCATGCATTAGATCAAACATAGAACATGAACATACATTTCAAATGAAAGTAGAAGTAGAATAAGTTCAAAAATAATCTTTAATCATTGTAGGAATACCAAACTTATTCTAGTTAAAGTACAAATTGAATGAATAATTACTACAACAGTAGGCACCTGTTGTAAACTGACAACAAAATAGAAAGAAAAAAAGGGTAATTGGGGGAACCCTAGCCCCCGGTACCACAATTGGATACCCATCGACTCACCCCGTATGAGCCTTATGATGCCGGTACAATACCTCCATCCTAA
>JAOXNX010000011.1:21654494-21670822 GCA_028566075.1 Solidago caesia | reverse complement strand
ATAAATGCCTTAAGGTCTACGACCGGTAAGGGCGAAGCCCCCCGGAACGGCGTAGCCGTTCGATTAAGGGCTACGCCGTACCGTCTCCATCCGTTTTCAACACATGACCCATAGAAATTATTTTATTTTATTTATAAAAAAATTTAATTTTTTTTTGGAATGAGTTTTTGTTAAAAAAAATCAAAAAATAAAAAATAAAATACATACCAAAAAGAGGAGAGATAGAGGGGAAATGTGTGGCTGAGATTTGTCCCTTAGTTTTCACCATTTTTTTGTTTTCAAATGATTACATCGCATATCTTAATACCTAAATGCTGTAGATAAGATTTGCAAGTGTGTATTTCATTTTATACTATACTGATTCAATATTCATATCTTTTCCAAAATTTGGCAAAAAATATAGGCAAAACATATATAATAACATATTGATTTGATAATTAGTAAAATCTTTCTACATGATTAGTAGTTCATATAATATTGTAATAGTTTGCATATTTAACATGATAGCTAGCACTTTCCTTCTCGCATAACAAGCTATGATTTTAATCTTATAAGTTATCTTTAGTAACATATACGTTTGAACGTTTATTCCTAATCATCATTCAATCAAATATACATATACACATTGAACTATGTGTGTGTGTGTATGTATGTATGTATCAAATCAAAAATGGATGTATTTTTTGTTTCTTTTTTAACCAAGTTGTGAAACACTTTTTTGGGCATCAACGTTTGAATCCAAGTTGTAGTTCTCACGAGAAATTGCAAAATTTAATTTGATCATGAAACCCAACTCAAAAGTAGCTTCATTGTATTTGTAACCATAAACCATATACACATCCAACCGACCACCGCAAAATTTAATGCCATTTTATGCATGCATTTACCTTCATTCCAAACGCGTATATTTATTTGCTACACACAATCTTACAATATATCTTGACTAAATATGGGTAGTTTGATGAAAGATTTTGGGTTGTGGGTAGTAGCGGCTTCATTGTTATGGTTAACACTAAAAGGTTGTTCACAAGTTGAGCCACAAGTTCCAGGTTTCTTCATCTTTGGTGACTCCTTGGTTGATAATGGAAACAACAATGGCCTTCTCACTCTTGCAAGAGCCAACTATCGACCTTACGGTATTGACTTCCCTCAAGGTGCCAGTGGACGGTTTACTAATGGCCGGACTTTTGTTGATGCATTGGGTCAGTTTCTTAATTTATTCCTTTACTTTCTAATTAATTACTTAAGTTGCTACTTTTAGAAATATATATGAGAAATTTTTTGACGAAGTAACAACAACATTATCCAATCCCACATATATGAGTGGCCCACTCCCTGCATTAGTATTAAAAGTGTCCCTTATATTAGTTTTTTGGTCCGGTCCCTATATTAATAGAGTCTTAGGACAGTTTCTCAGATATAAAAATAATTCGGGATCAAGATCACTTGAGTATGCGTGACATGAAATCACAATCTTTTGGTCGATTGATCATTTTGGAACACGCTAGGCCAAGGCCTTTCGGTTAATATGTGATGTATTAAATCATTTACTAATGAAATAATGAGTTAATACGAACTGTTTTATTGCAGCTCAACTTCTAGGATTTCGAAACAACATACCACCTCATGCAAGAACGCGTGGTCGAGCTATACTTGGCGGACTAAATTTCGCATCTGGAGCTGCTGGTATCCGAGATGAAACTGGAAATAATCTAGTAATTAAAGCTACATTCTTTTGAGTTATCCCTTTTTCAACATTCGCTTCAGTGTATTGCTATATGTTTAATTATATTTCCACAGTATTTTGAGATATATATGTATGCTAATAATGTATATTTAGGGGGATCACATTACAATGAACCAGCAAGTAAGTAACTTTGGGAGTGTAGTGCAGCAGATGGGGCGTTACTTCAGAGGAGATACTGATGCCGTAGGAATTTACCTGGCAAAATGTATCTTCTACTCTGGAATGGGAAGCAATGACTATCTCAATAACTACTTCATGCGTGATTTTTACAATACTGGATCCCAATTCACTCCACAAGCTTATGCAAATTCACTCCTTCATGATTATACTAATCAGCTTACCGTGAGTATAATTTGCCTGTTCTTACAAATTCACCAGCCCTAGCGTTACAGTATACCTCATATGGATGAATACAAAAGATCATAAGTTTTGAAAGAATATTTGTAGATTCTTCAATATATGCATGAAAGTACCGTTTTTAGTTAACGTTCATATATCTTGTGGTACAACTATTTCTCAGGCTTTATACAATTTGGGTGCACGAAAAGTGATAGTGACTGGGGTGGGGCAAGTTGGGTGCATACCATATCAGCTAGCCCGGTATAATGGTAACAAGAGCAGGTGCAATGAAGATATAAACAATGCTATCATCTTATTCAACACGGGCCTAAGAAAACTTGTAGATCTCTTCAATAAGGGTGGCCTTCAAGGATCAAAGTTTGTGTACTTGGATTCGTATCAAGCAACCAAAGATCTTATCCTCAATGCTCAATCTTATGGTACAATTACATCAAATATACTATTTCTTCTGACGTACTATATACCATTGATTATTATTAGAATTTGAATACTTCATGAGAATTGCCTTGAAAAAGATGATTAATTGTTCTGAATTTGTACATATATTGCTTAGGATTTGAAGTAATTGATAAAGGATGTTGTGGAGTTGGAAGAAACAATGGCCAGGTGACATGCCTTCCTCTTCAAGATTCTTGTCGGGACCGCTCAAAGTACATATTCTGGGATGCTTTTCATCCAACTGAAGTTGCAAATATTGTGACTGCTAAATTAGCATACTCATCAAGATCATCGTCATATACATATCCCATTAATATTCAACAACTAGCATCACTGTGATGCTATTTAATATGTATGGTCTAAGACTTTAAATTTAAATGTATTGATTCAACGTTGTTTGTATTAGAATTGGAGAATAAGTTGGTTCATTCGAACATCTTAAGTACTTTTCCTTCAAGGTTTGCATTTAATTTAACTGTCATCACTGTCAAGTAGTTGATTTAAACTTTAAAGAGTAACTAGAGTACTTGAAAAACTTGGTTGCATTATTTTACCATTATCATTAAACCTATATCTAATACACTCGTAAAGCAGGGAATCATGTTGACATGACCATGAAACATTGCTAATGACAATTTCATTTCAGTAGATTTAACCGTCTAGGCATTATATGGAAATGGAAGAACTAGTCACTAGTTAATGATAGAAATACTCAAACTTAGGTGATTCCATGAGTAAATGAGTTACAAAAGTGTCAATGTATTAAAAGTCCAATCCCCCCAAGACAAATTACAAGGTTTGCTTTTAGTAACTATCGAATTAAAAGAGAGAATTAAGACTTCATCCAGCAACTTTTCTCATTTGGTGGAGATGTTTTCAAAACAGGTCCAGTTATGGTTTTTCCACAAAATCCTTATGGTAGTTTGGAACACTGCATCGAGCAAACGGGCCTTCTTATTGCAGACTAGGGCCCCATCAGCCCTGTGATTGAGCGGGCAGGGAATGAGCAGGGGAGGTGGGATGATCTCAATTTCACAGGATTTCAATCCATAGTTATTTTTGTGTGAAATACATCAGCAAATGGTTGATGCTGTATTCCTCAGCAGATAGGACTTTTTATAATATTTTTATACACTCAGCCCAGAAATTAAAATCTTCGCAGATCGTGGTACCCCGCCCACATATGTACAATCTTTCAAACAAATCTTCATAGACTAAAATTATTGTCTTATTAAGATACGGTGCTCTACTTGAGAAGAGAAAGAACTGGAAGTTTTGTATTGTAATTAATAGGAATGTGTCAAATACTAATCATGTAATAAGAGAACAGTTTCTTTTACAAGCTAATTGTTCATGTGAATATAGAAT
The DNA here is from genome assembly GCA_028566075.1 of Solidago caesia. NCBI lineage: Eukaryota > Viridiplantae > Streptophyta > Magnoliopsida > Asterales > Asteraceae > Solidago > Solidago caesia. The sequence goes on along the minus strand of JAOXNX010000011.1, from coordinate 21,666,909 downwards.
TTTAAGATATATCTTTATTTTGTACTCTAGAATGGATAGAGCAGAAAATACACCTACATGTGATCACGGCGGCTTTATAACATGCACAAAGTTATCATCACATGTTTGCTAGTTGTTGAATGTTGATCGGATAAACAGAATCAGGAGTGCCACTAAAAGCCTTCCTTCCCATCAATACATTCACTGCTTCTGTTGGGTGAAATGCATCCCAAAACACATACTCATTCCTGTTTGGACACGGTGTTTGAAATGGTAAACATGTTATCTGTCCTCGGTGTCTACCTATCCCGCAACATCCCCTATCTACCACACGAAATCCTGCATAACAAATTCCAAGATTAAAATTTCGAGAACCTGTATGAGAAGAGATATATATACTATAGGGTTAAGGTTTTGGAAATGTTTTCAACTTTAGCCCAAATTCTATTATATGTATCCAACATAAAATGCGTTGTATGTATTCAACTTTCAAATGTTTTACTATCTAGTAGTACTTTTGTTGATGTGACCACTTGTATGGATGTCATCTGACACCTTATATAGATGACATGTCAGGAAAAGTACTTTCAGATAAAATAACAATCTTTCAAAGTTGGATACACACAATAAAAACATTGTAAGTTTGATATATACAATAGAATTTGGACTAAATTAAATTAAATCATTTTCAAACATATAAGGTATTACCATAGGATCTAGCATTGGCAAGTAAATCTTGGAACATATTATGAACATCAACGAAGATGAACTTAGAACCAGGGAGATTAATGCTCAAGTTATTAATCATGGTCCTCATGTTAGCATTGAAAGGTAGCACCAGCTGGTTCACTTCGTCGGAGCATCCCCTCCCAGGCGTTGTGCCTTGCGCTAAGATGCTTGGAATACAACCCATTAATCCTAATCCGGCCAAAACGAATTTTCGAGCACCAAGGTTGTAAAGTTTCTAATTCAAAATGTATGCAAAAAATTAAACTGCAGTAAAAGTTTATATCATTTAAATCTAGAAGAAAGATATAGCTAACTAGCATACAGTGAGTTGGGTAGTGTATTCCTTGGACAGAAGATCAGCAAACTGCTGGCCGTTGTACTGGCTACGAGTATTGTAATTTGGCATGAGGTAATTGTTTAGGTAGTCATTGCTACCCATTCCCACAAAGAAAAGGCTTCGATAAAGCATCTGAGCTACATCGGCTGCACCCATATTGCCCGATATTTGGTCCAAGGAATCTTCAAAGTTCTTGATCTGTTGGTTGAACGGGATACGACCCACCTACATGATTAGGACAAAATTAGCAGTTACCTACTTGTTCCACTTTCAGAAATCACAAAAATCCCCACTATTCAATTCATAACTTATCAAGTGAACTCAAACAGTCTAGTACTAGACGTCATGTTAACACTTACAAAATTCCGGCCTGTAATATCAAGGATTCCAGAAGCTGCAGAAGCGAAATTGACACCATGAACCATTTGATCTCCAGAATGAGATGCTTCGGAGTAGGCTGGTATTAGTGGCAATCCTAGTAATTGTGCTGCATTCATATTTATACATGCATTATGTTCTCTCATCATTTGTTATGGGAGCTAGGTGATATGTCTGCAAGAAAATTTAGACCATACACAAGCTAGTTGTTGTTTTACACGGTGGTTGTATATATACATCGTGTATAGTTTTATCGAGAGATCTATATTAAAATATATACAAGAAAATTTAGAGATATACAAGTTCTTTCTATTGATAAATTTAGTACTATATATATATATATGTTGCATGCATTTTAAAATGAAAGTGATCGACTATATATTTATACAAAAGACACAAGTAGAGATGACAGACCTATTTCATCAATCATGGTGTAACCATTGGAGAATCGACCAGTAGGGCCTCCATTGAAGTCAATTCCGTAAGGAAAATAATTGGCCTTAGCAAAAGAATTCAAGTCATTGTTGTTCCCATTGTCGATTAGCGAGTCTCCAAATATGTACATTGCTGGAACCATCTTTCCCCATGTTGTACCAGGCGAAAATGCATCCCCCACACCACCAGCATCGTCATTACCTTGTGCCACAACTATTCGACCGCCACTCCGCCACAACACGCCAACCACCAACACCCACAACAAGCAACAAAACTTCAAGGTTGTCATCTCTTCGCCACCCATATATGTTTTTTAATTTGTTATGCGTTATATGAGATTTGTGGACAAAACTTGGAGGGGGTGCTGTAATAGAAGGGAACATGTATATATATATATATACAGAAAAGAGAACTTATATATGTAGTATATATTCAAGTTAGTTGGAGAGTAGTAAATGATCATACCTGTACAAATTAAACAGTAAATACATGTATGTTTGCTTATAAATACTAAAACTGCCTTTTAATCATTAACCACTCACTTAATTACCTATAAGATGTAGGGGATACCTAGCTCGCCGGAAAGTTTCTTGTTATGCCCAGTTTTCCTAGTTCGACTTTTTTCTTCTTCCAATTCAAGTTTTTAAATTTCATCCCAAAAAGTTATATATGTCCTCAGAATTGTCCTCACTTGGTCTCTTTTTTTTTCTTTCTTGTCAATTAATACGGAGTAAATCTCAATAAATGACGGATAAACATGAAATTATGAAAGTTTTCAAGAACGAAGTAGCAGTATTGATGGAACCAGGATTGAAGAAGCCCTATACCACAAAGGTTTTAACATTAGCATTGTATCCGTAAAAAGTTACAATAGCGACAAAGATTTGAACAATTTTAGTTGTTTTTTTAAGGATTTTTTGGCAATTTTGAGGACTTCATGATCTTCATTGCTTTAAGAATGTTTCAAACTAATAAAGTTAACTCTACAGACCCATATATATCCTATATTTTTAAGACTTGTGGCATCAACAAAAAATACAAAATTTTTAAATGAAAAAAAAAATTACACTTTGCAGACCGAGCAAAAATTACATGCGATAAACTATGAAGGCCCACATATGTGTAAAATCTTAAAAACAAATTTAGTTTTAAAATGTAGGACTAAACTAAATTATTATTTTTTTACGGCAAAGGTAGAATATTATTAATTAAACGATACTAGCAAGGAGCTAGCAACGACAAGATTACATACAATAAGAGAGTTTATCAAAACAAATTAGGCAATACTAATATTAGGCGTGTTACACCAACTATCTCAATCATACTCCACCTTGTTAGCTCTATTCAAGATCCACAAATACGCCAATGAGCGAGGGAAATTGAAGGCTATTGAGATGTTGGATAGGAACGAGGGAAATTAATTAAAGACTCTTGGGAGTCTAAAAGTTAGGTGCATGCAAGTGGACTATAGTATGTATTGCATGTATTTGATTCATGTGAAACATTGCATGCGAGCTCACTTAATTAGTCTGTTTTCCTTATTTAATTGAATCGTAGTGCCCAATTAGATCTTTGCAGAGATGAGCCATGGGTTTTACAGGTATTGACTTTTTAATGCATGTGTATGATTTTGTGGAGTAGTTGGCCGTTGATAATGTATGCTTGACATTCATTCCTTCATGGTTCAATGAAGTTTAATTGATACTGAATTATGAAGTTTTATTTAACATAATTAAATCTCAATATCAATGCAACAAATGGTTTTTGTAAACTTTTAAATGCTCTGCTTTTGCATTACTAAAACCCATAAAGGAATTGGGTGGTTTTGTTTTCACTTTTGAGGGAATCGGTATTACAGTACTCCATTCGTCTCATTTTAAATGTTCTAGTTTGACTTGTTGAGTCTTTTAATTTAAACTTTGACCGTAAATAATTTTGGTTGTGTTAAATGATACTTGATGTAAAATATATAATGGATTGAGTTTTCAATGTATTTTCATTGATATAATTTTCATCAAGTATTGTATAACATAAACAAAAATATTTACGGTCAAAGTTAAAAAAAAAAGACTCTAAAAGTCAAACTAAGACATTTAAATTAGGACGGAAGTAGTACATTAATTTACATCAGCAAAAGCTAGTATAGCATGTACACGTTAAGACATCGACAAATAAATCGTATTTCGTGATTATATGTGTTGGTTGTAGATAATGACATATAAGATATTATATATATATATATATATATATATATACTATTCTTATTACCCGTATGATGTACGGATTAACTATGTATATTCTGTTTTTCCGTTCATGATTATTTATACATTTGTATTTATTTATTCTTCTTTATGTATTTATAAAAATAAATTCATGATAAGTTAGCATATTATTATTAGCTAGAGTATAGCTAAACTAAAATATAAAATATGAAAAGTAGATGTCTACGTATTGTATGTAAATTAAATTTATTCTTTTGAAATAAGATAATTTAATTATAGATATGTTTCAAGTGCATATAAATAATAATATGATAATTATTAAATAATATTATTTTGATAAGAAAATTAGGAATTTTAATCTCAAAGAATTAATTTATATATTGGTAGATATGATAATAATATAATAATAAGAGTTTAATTATATTAGGTATGTTTGTCTAATAATTATGTAATAGTTTTAATTATATATATGGTATCTAAAAAAATGATTTATTAATATAGACTAAAAGGGACACGTGTCGTTTAAATATCGTGTCACATGTAGGATGCTTTAATCCTGTTTTAGTATATTGGTTGATATCAAATCACGTTTAATCTTTTTGTCTCATGCAACATACAAGTTTGGTTGTCAGCATATCATATACGAATTCATATGTACATGAATTGGAACATCCAAATGAAAAAAATATTATACATTTTATTTTCTAATATCAAATGATATTTTAGCATTCTTATAAAACATAAAACCATCTCCGACACTATTAAAATTTAAAACCAAATTATGTTTAAAAAAAGGTTGTCACTAAAAGTAGTACCAAACACTTATACATTTTCAAAATTTTAAAAACCCTTAAAAAAAAACTTAATTGAAGTATGGATGTTATATGTTTAAATGATATATATTTAACTGATTTAAATGAAATTAATAGTTTGGAATTTAACTTATATATTAAAAAATATTAGGGGTAAATAGGTAAATTTGATAGTAGTGATCTTAAAATTACACATTAAGGGGGGAAAAATTGGATTTGTTTTATAGTATAGATATAGATATGTATTTTTAAATTTTGCAAACCTAAAAAAACTTAGTTGGAGTATAAATCTTTACTCCTATATAAAAGAGTAAACCCCTCCTTTTTACTCAAATGATGATTTGAAGTGCATATTTTACCCCTGTCTTTCTATTGTCTATTTTCATCCCCTAATTAATGTACCAAATTACCCTTAATGAAATAGTTTACGATATGTATCCCTCATTTCTAAAATAACTACACTACCCCTTTTTACATCAGTTACATTTTACATCAATAACCTACACTGCTCACCACCAGTCGCCTCCACCGCCACCACTAGTCGCCGACGCCACCACCACATTGCCGATGGATGGATGATATATATGTATGTCAGTCTCTACATTTTGTAAATCAAGATTAACAAACCACAATAACGCACAACACAAATATTACTTTTCAATGTATGATTTGTAATTGACTGAATTAAAATTTACAAGATGTTGTGAAAGTAAGTTAGACACACTAAGCTTAAATACACGTAATTGAATGACAAATCAAAACACACTTAAATTGATTAAGTATGAACACTCAAGATATTTTAAGGAAAAATTACTTGTTGATTGTGTTCACAGAGTTATTGCAAAGACACACTTAACACAATTTTAGAATAGAAAATAATATTTGGTACTTTAACAAACAAACATTCAATTCCTTACTTATAGGGGAAAGATTATCTTGGTAGTTGAGAGTGGTTTTCACATGTCAACATTTTGATGGAGAAGTACAAGAACCTTAAATGTTTCTTTTGTACTTTAGTTGACTTTCACCAAGAGGATAGTTTAGTGTGAATTTTGAGACAATTGTTCATGCTTCTTCAATTGTCCTTTCTGACACCACATGTACAACTGCTGAAGAAGTCTTTTGCTGTCCATTCTGTAATTTAAGTTCTCCCTCCTATGAATAAGTGACACACACTTGAATGTTAAGTTGTAAGAGATCAGCAAGTAATTTATCAACACTCACTGACCTATCTAGAATTGTTGTCTTGTTCTAATTCAATAAGCATACTCGTTGAGTCCATAGGATGATATCCAAAAACAAGTGCTCATTGTGTGGAGCTTGATCTTTGGAAAAAGATCAGTTGGGTCTAAAAGACTACAGAGTCGGAGTTTGGAGCCACTATGGAAGACTTTGTTAGAAATAAGATACGGATTTGAATCAGTTCCTAACTTCATAGGGTGATATCTGAAAACAAGTGTTCATTGTCCGGAGCTTGATCCTTGGAAAATGATTAGTTGGGTCTAAAGGACTATAGGGTCAGAGTATTCCCCCGATTTAAACCTTTGCTAGAACATGACAACATTGATAAAAGTTTTTTTGAATTCACCAATCCGTAGCAGGTTAGTGAGCACTACTGAAACATTGCAATAATTAAACAACTGTTTAGCAATAACCGGACAGTGTTTGCTTATTTCTTTTTCTTTAACTACTATTTATTTAGCAACAAATGTCACAAGTGTGGGAAATTTTCGGTTTGAATGAACATAGCAAGAGTTCCATGTCACGTACCTTTAAAAAAATAAAAACTTTGTTATCCGAACTAAGCATGTCAAGATTGTTGAAGATTAGATCACAAACAGCTGACCAAAAGTCGTAATGGATTGCCCCAAGTCTTTTGCCATTCTACACCTTAAGAATAGATGCGCCTCCATATAAGTTATTGAAAGTATCCCGAATATATAAAGCACCCAAAATATTGAAGTTTAATTGAAACCACCTTAAAACAATTTGCAAACACAAATGCACAATCAAATGGTGGTTGACTCATTAATCATCGTGGGTTGCTAATTAACTTGGGCAATGATGGACATTGTTGCTGAATTTAGACTATTTAGTCACCATGCATGATGTCCCTCGTATTGAGGGTCGTCTAGAGGACCCCACAAGGGTGGGGATGCGACACTCTAACCCCCCCCCCCCCCCCCGAATAGTTGGGTTATGGATTTGAGTAATGTATACCGATTACAGACTTTGCATCTTGTGCCCATGTCCAAAAACAGGTTAATAACACCCTAATTACACTTGGGTTACTAACACCAGCTCCTAGTTTTGCTATTACGATATATTTCTATGGGATCATTATTCATGAAGTATTGTAAGAAATATATTTACCCACTTTTCAGCTATGATTATCCATATATTAGTATGAAGTTGAGGAAAAATTCACAATGATTATCAACATCCTTCTTGTATTTTACTAACCACCATATTACCATATCATTTGCAACTTAATTTTATTACGAAGAATAATCTACAAATTTTCACAATTACAACTTAACAAATGCGTGTATCATAAAAGAGAACTAAGGAAATAACAAATTTATTCTAAGTAATTAATCAACAGCATCAGTATTATAAATCCATGCACATTCATTACAAATATCATACATATCATACACAAAAATCTCAAAGCTAAATAGTCAAGGAAAGTTTTACATTTCATAAATCCATCAGTTCATTTATTGAGCAACAACTATATATGTCGCGTGGCTAGTGACACTTCTAGCGACAAATTTCATAAGCGAAACTTTGTCGCAGCTTCTGCCAGAAGTCTTTTATGTGTACTGATATATGTCATTTTGAACTGTTAGTGAGTATGGTATGTTAGTGATTATCGGGTCAGTTTCCACAGCACCATATTGCATCTCCATCTGTATTAGTGAATAACATGATGTTAATTGTTGCTTTAATCCCACAAATCTCAATCTTTTGGCAAAATTTTATCCTAGTAGTAATCTTCAAATTATCAGTGTCATTTAATCTATATACTTATATACAACTTAAATTACTTTAACAACAATGCGTGCATTACCTGCTCTTGGAGGCACTTATTTGCAGCTTTCAGTATTCCCTCCTGCAATACAGTAAACAAAATGAGAGACAGGTAACCTGAAAAGCCTTGCAAAGGCATAGTGTTATGTGGGTTGGCAATACTCGACCTAACCCGAAAGTCGACTTTAAAATAACTGGGTTAGGGTTGTGTATTCACGACCTATTGACCAGCCAACCTGATTTTTTTGCGGTTGGGTTCGGGTTGGTCATTTGGGTTAACAGGTCGACCTGTCAATTCAAAGTTTTATTAAATCTAAATATAATGCATCTAATAGATTGACCACCAATTTGTTTTATCTAAAACCAACGCGTCAAACCACATACCTGTCAACCCGCTAGCCCATTTGACGTGTATAACCTGAAATCAACCTATTTGACTCGAAATAACCCAAAAACTCACCAATCCACCAACCCATTTGACATGAAAGCAGACCTGAAACCAACCCACCAACTAGTTAACCCGTTTGACATATTTAATCCCGATAACCCGTTTTTAAACAATTTGGCTGGTAGGTTTCGGATTGACAAGTTTGTTGGTTAGGGTTGAGTTTTCCATCCCGATTTTGATATCATGTCGGGTTCGAGTTGTTTATTTTCAACCCGCTAACCAAACTCGTCAAACCAAACCTCACTTGATTGACAACCTGATATGTCATGGAATTAATCAATAAGCTTTCTCATGTGAATGTATCATGGTCTATTACTTTTTTACGTTACTTCCAAGACTCGTGTTAATCTAAATACCATGCCGTATGCTTGTTCAAGGACAAGAATGGGATTTATGATAACGAATTATCCAAACTTTTTGTATCTAGGTCTCATGTATCGTCTTGGTACCCAGAGCACACATTGCATAGAATTCATGCCCGGTGAAGCACCATCTTTACATATGGATCACAATATATAGTTTCTCCACTTGCCTTTAGCAAGTTTCGAACATGTGACCTATGGGCCCATGTGGTCACATGGTGGCAGTACCAGTTGATCTATGATCAATTAGTATCTCAACATGTTAACAGACACCATGACAATGACCGAATTTATTTCATATTCGGAAAGAGCTTCTAGAACCAAATGAACCACCTCTTTTGGGAACGCACAACCAGTTGCTTTTCTAAAAAGTAGTAGAATATAAAAATTGTTCCAAGATCTTTATGATGAGTCAAATAAGCTAAAGATTACTGCTATTTTTTTAGAGAAATTCTTAAGTGATATCATGCTTGTGTATCAATGATATATATGGTTATAAGACGAAAAAAACTAGTATAAAACAGTACTGTATTTGAAAAGCTCATACCTTATTTTTTAGCAACTGGATTTCTTGAGCCATAATGTCCATCTGCACAGATACACACTTGGTCAAGTTGCCGGGCATTAAAAAATTGCTAACAAACAAGTGCCAAATCTTAGATTCATGGTACTAATTCGGGTAAAATTATTTGTGCCAAATCTCTGGATATTTACATGTGTTTTCGTCAAGTATGTTTTTAGATACAAATTTTTTAGACACTTGATTTTAGATACAATACAATTATACAAATTAAGTGCCAAATGGAATGGGCCATATAAAAGAAGTTGAGCCGATCTACCGTTTAGCTACCATAGATTGAGGCCCAATTTTAATTGGTAAAAGATCTTGAGGCCCAAGGTTTGGACCGCATATTTAATACTTCCTCTCTCCCATTTTTATTATCGACCTTATTATTATTTTATTTTTGTCTATAAACAATTACCATGATGAAACATGATTTGTGTTGTTTTAAAATTTTTAACCATGTTTAATTAAATTAGTAGATAGATAAATAATTAAATAATAACTATTATTAAAATGTAAGCTAGAAACATAGATATGTTATTATTATTATTTATTGATTTAGCATGTCTTATTAATTAGAATAATAAGTTTTATTTTTATATATTTATAAATATCTGTATGTTGTAAATTATAAATTAGCACCGCAAATATGAATGTCGATAAAAATAGATAAATATGATAACAATAAATATAATAGGATTTTTAAAATAAGAGTTTTAATTATATTAAGTATCTATATTTATATATTAATTAATTTAGTTTTAATTACTTATGGTATCTAAATTTTAAAATTATTGAATTTAAATTTAAAGAGACACATATTGCTTAAATAAAGTGCCACGTGTCAAGGTATGTCTCAATCATATTTTAATATATTCATAGCTAGGAAATCTCGAATAACAATATTAATCATTATTTTATCAAATTTAGAATACTTGAGGTAATCTTTAATTTGGAAATATATATTTTATTTAAATATATTAATAAGGTATAAATAAAATAAATCTCATATAATAATCTGATTAAATATATATTTTTAATATAAAATTTGTAAATATATTAGGTATCTATAATTTTATATTAATTAATTAAAATCTTTAATTATTTATTGTATTTAAAAATTAGGATTTTAAGTATAGATTAAAAAGGACAATTGTCGATACAATAAAGCGTAATTTGTTAATCAAAGATTGTTTCAATCATGTTTTAGTTTATTGTTTAGTTTATTGGTAGATGGTAAATTGTGTATAAGTACTACTGTACTAAATTTGAAATTTTATAGCTTTAGTTAAATCATTACGCGGGTACCCCTTTAGTTTAAGTTAATTAATTCGTTACCTGACCAATTTATACAATACTTTCTTAATTATTTTATATCGCATTATTAGTTTGTGTCGCCAATAAAGCGTGGATCCGGCCAAACACTGACACTAGGTATGAAACGGCCGTACCCAAATGCTATGGTCTATTTATTTAAGATATTAGAGACTGCTACTTGACATGTCTACTTTCTTTTAAAATATTACATTTAAGCTTTTTTTTTATATAAAACGACAAACTATCATATCCTTACTCCTAAACTGCACGAATGTCTATAATAACACTTAGAACTTCCAAAAAAACCCCTATTTAATCCATCCTGCAAATGTGAGGAGTGGAACTCGAACTCTGATAGGAAACCCTAAGATCAAAAACCTTAAATTTATGTTATTTAATGATTTTTCTTTTCTAGTACTAAACACGGACACTAATGATTTCATAAATCGCTTCAACTAATGGATATTGCTACATATATATTAGTAGGATAATGATATATCATCCTAAAAAATCAGTCTAATAATCCTCCTAACAATTTGATTACATGACAAGTGTAATCCACTAATTCCCTCTCTTAATTTCATCATTTGATTTTATCAAGTGTCATGATCAAGTTGTTATGACAATTATTAAGCTGATTTTTTTAAGAAAATATATAATTTTCTATATTAGTATATTTCAATGCGATGGCGATCATATGAATCGTTGAGATTCTGAGAAAAATAAATTGATCATGTATTACATTAGTTAAACTTGAAGCTAATGTTGAAGTACGTAGTAATACTTATTGAACCAGTAAATACAGAAAGCTTACCTTTGCTGAGCGAATGTGATACATCCAGACTTCGAGGTTGTTCTCAAGAACTCGTAGCTCATCCAAATTCATTTTTCCAGCACCACCTTCAAACATATACCTATATATACCAAAAAAACAAATCTTTATATATTAAAAGACAACTGACCTAACCACTTATTAACCAATTAAAAAACTTAATTGACTTTTAAAATTAATTTTACATGTTTTATAATTAAAATTATAAATTAGAAAATATGGGCCCAAAAAAAAACTTTAATTAATAATATTTATAATTATAGAAAAAGTCTCATTAATTTACACTTTTTTGTTTTTCATCACTAATTTACACTTTTAGTTTTTTATAAAATAATAAATGTTACTAAATACTTAATTTAAATATAATTAACATTTTTTAGTTTTTCATGATTATTAATAATTAAATTAATAATCTCGTGTCAAATACACTTAATGACACTTTTAAAATAAAATGAATTATTAAATAAATGCAACTAAAAAAATCTTATAAATTCAAATTTAAAAACATAAGAAAAAACAAACTGGTAGTTTAAATCTAAAGAATGTAAATAAAATCAAAATAAAATAATGTAATTATGAAATAACATATATTTTATTTCATCTGTTGTAATACTTTATCTATATTTCAATTGATATTGGTAATTCAATTCACATAATAATTTATATTCACATCCTAAAAAATACAAACTATATTACTCGGTATATCAAAAATATATCAAAAAATTGTGTTAATATCTATATTAAAATAATTTTCACATATATTTATTAATTAATATTTAATAATCCATCAACTGCATAATATTTATTCGAACAGGTTTGTTTTTTGGTATATATCAAATTCTTAACATACAATCTATTTTTTTTAACCTTAAATAATAATAAAAGTTTATATATCAATTAGTTTTCAAAAAAAAAATATTTATACAAGGTACATCTCCATTATTAATAATTTAAAGTATACATAAA
>JAOXNX010000011.1:21587712-21603526 GCA_028566075.1 Solidago caesia | reverse complement strand
GGTAATCCTTTTGTTGTATTAACTTGTTATCTTACTTAGCTTTTTAAGCTAACACTTGGTTTTGTGGTTTAAATGTTGTGCCCTCAGGTTAGGTGCATTTGACGATTCAGTAGCACGTGAGATGATATGGGTAGCTTGTGCTGGAGCTAGTGGATATTGGCTTTAGTTACCCTTAGTAGCTTTCATTTAAGTAGACTTGGTTGTAGTGTTGTGGATTTCCTTTAATTCTTGTTATGATACTTTGTTGGTAACACCTTTTGGGGAATTTATGATTCCGTTAGGAATCAAATGGTATTTTGAAATATACGCTTCCGCATTTCTTTAACGGAGTTATTATTAAAGTTGAAATTTTTGGAAATTCATATTTTTATAAATCAGGGTGTTACAAAGTGTGTGTAAAATTATACCGCTTGGATGTACAAGCCGTTGAAGAGAACCAGGCGGTATTCATTACTAACCATTTCGTCGTCAAACCATGAACGGTTCGTGAAGTCGAACCCATAGTTCTCGTGTAATGCTCGAGAACTCGCTTCCAAAAACCATCCGCCCTTTGGTCATTCTCGAATTTTTTACATTCAGAGATTTGAAATTTTGAATCCATGCTTTTGCCAACGTCACCTTTTGTTCCGGCGGCCAATTTTCACGCTTAGCCTTCGTGTCAAATGTCTTTTTCTTCTTGCGCACATCAACTTCTTGAACGTCCTCATCTTCATCTTCTTCATCCATATCTACATAAAAGTGTAGATACAAAGTAAGTATGTAAAATTAAATAAAAAGTAAGTATGTATACCGATTGGTTGTTGTTGAGTTCCGGCTACAAACTCGAGCTCATCGTCACCGTCATCTTCGTTGAACGGGTACAACTCAGTCGTGTTAGCGATGTTGTAGAGTTGGGGATTGATTGGTGGATGAGGACTCATATTACACCCGTAATATTGATGTGGAGATGCGGGTTGTGGAACATAACATTGAGGGGTTGATGGTTGAGAAAATTGATTCGGAGATGGTAGAGTATAGTATTGGTTTGGAAAGGGACTTTGATGCAGTTGCGGATAAACCGGGCGAACGGGTTGAGACCGAGTATGTTTGGAGGTGGTTTTTTTTTTTACCTCAATGGCTAAATAATCATATAGCTTAATCGTTGAACATTTACGTCTCGAATGAAAATAAGCAAACCAGTTAATGTTATTTATTTGGAAAACGAAAAAGGGTTGAAGCTCCAATTATATAAAAAAAACTAGTTTTGATAACCGTACGATATATGGATTCACTATATATATCGTACGATTGATTTTGTATGTAAAAAAATAAAATTTGAACATGTTCCATCACATGCATTTGGTCTCTACAATGGTAGCCTAATAGTGAGAGACATGTATCATAAAAGCATTAATGAAGATCTAATATTACATTTGATATTGATAATGATATCATCCTAATCTAAAGTCATGATCGTAACTCATGGTTCGTGTCGTTTTAAAATTTTCAACCATGTTTAGACTTTTATGCATGCTACTATAAAATCAAAAGAAACATTTGATTGGTTAGACTTTTATGTGTATGGTAGGTGCTAATTGTTATAAAGCAATACATATATGTGTTGTTAATAATTAATATTTATTTTTGGGTTGTCAGATTAAAAATAAAATTTCAAATGGCTGAATTATAGACTTATTTAGACTTTTTTTTTTTTTATTGAAACTGAAAATAGGAATGGAGATGGTAATAGATAGTATGGTAATATTGAATATAATAAGACTTTTAATATAAGAATTTTAATTATATTATGTATCTATATCTATATGTTATTTAACTATATTTAGACCCGTGTCAAATACACGGGAGGTTTATGATATTTTCAAGATAAAATGGATTATTAAATATATGTAACCAAAAAAACCTTGTAAATTCAAATTTAAAAAGATATGAAAAAACAAACTAGTAAATTTAAATGTAATGAATGTAAGTAAAATCAAAGTAAATGAATGTAATTCTGAAACATTGAAAGCATATATTCTATTTCATTTTTTGTAATACTTCTTTGTAGACGATATTTGTTGTAGTATTTTTTTGATCTGTCATCTTTGTTTTATATCAACATTTTGAGATCATTTTCGATTTAACAATTGTCCGTATGTGAAAATTGAACGTTGTAGATACAAAACAACCGTTGATAAAGTTAGTTAATAGCAATTTACATGACCACTCTGCCCCATATCTCTTATTCAAAACGATATCTCAATTTGCTGGGAAAAAAAATATGAATTCTTAAACTCAAAATTTAAAAACTAAATATATTGATTTGAATAACAATATTTAAGATTCATGATCGAATGAAAAGATAGACTTTGAGATACAAATATAATAAATGAAAATTTGTAATAGAGATGAACCTTCTACTTTTTTGATAGAGAAGTTTGCCAGTAAATCAACGCTAAATAAATTTATAAGTTAAAAATGACTTTGATTCACAGTTAATAGTGACAGATAAATTCGAATTATTATCTAACATTTGTCACTAATTCGTTAGAAATTTAACACTCATTAGCGGCAGAAGATAATATAGCGAAAGCTTTCCAACGGATTAGCGACACAACGACTTTGTCGCAAATCAGTCTTTGAATCCGATGCTATTTACTTTTAAAATTAAGTAGCTAGTTTGCATTGATAAACAAATATTCAGCAACAGATGTTTGATTAATTGACTGATATATGTCACAAATCCGTACGTTGGTATAATTTGGTTGTTTAAAACATTATATTTAATTTCTAAAATTTTATTCTTTCTATTCCTTCAATACAAAAAACATATATGGGCGTAAAACATATTCGAAAATATATATATACAAAACCATATATATTAATATTAGTAAATCTGATCCAATATCATTCCCACAAATATATATATCATCACAAGAAAAGAAAAGGGCATAAATAATTTACAAGGTCGATAATTAATGAAGTTAGTTTGGTATTGAAATTTTCATTTTAAATCCATTATCAACTTCTTACAGGTTAGACTCTTTGGCCGCCGGAATTAGAAATGAGATATTTTTTTTAAAACAACAAACTCATACTCTTAAACTACACTCATACTCTTAAACTACACGAATGTCAGGGCATGGAACCCAGAACTTCCGGAACACCCCAAAAGCAACATACACTTGCACATTTCAAACACCGCAATATATTATTATACTTATAAGAAAAATAAACATCGACATGCAGTTTTCATATGCTATAAGTGGCACACCAAATCAGTGTGATGAAGATTTGTACGTTGTGCTTTAATTTCCTTCATGAGGTCCTTCGATCATACAGTACATAAGAAGATTTTGTCGATTTGTTTATGAAGATTGGTTTGACAGCATAATGATTTCTTCGATAAGGTTGTTTATGTTCAAGGACGATGAACCGTTGGGACCGGTTGCAGTAAGAGCCTTTTCCTTCCACTCCATGGCTTTAATCCTCATTCCGTGACCATTTTCTCCCATCACCTCTTGTACAAGTTTACTAACTTCCTCCCTTTTCACTTCCTTCCCCATCTCCAATCCAACCTCCCATTCCTTGCATATATACCTACAATTGGTAAACTGGTCCCACAATAAAGGCCAACATATCAATGGCACACCAGCGGACAAGCTCTCAATGGTCGAACCCCAACCACAGTGAGTCAAGAACCCTCCAACTGAAGGGTGGTTCAGGACCTTTTCCTGTGAACACCAGCTTGCTATAAAACCTCTCTTTTTTATACACTCCTCAAGTTCAGGAGGCAATACTGCAGATTCCCCTTCAAGCAAATTAGATCGGATTATCCAAAGGAAATAGTGGTTGCTATTAGCAAGTCCCCACCCAAATTCTATAAGATCTTGTAAAGACATTACTGCAAAACTCCCATAATTCACATAAATGACCGAGTTTGGTTCCTTGGACTGGAGCCATTGGATGCACTCTGGTTCTTCCTTCCACAAACTGTATCTACTAAAATTTGACATTTCGGTCTGATTTTCTTCTGGTATCTGATTAAGCAGTAACTGCACTGGGCCAACTGTGTAAACTTTAGGAAGCATGATTAACAGAGCATTGACAATACTAACCTCCAAATCATCAAAAGTGTGGAAAATATTGTGTATAACATTGTGGGAATTTTGTGCAGCTACAAGACAGAACGTCAGAAAATGGTCATCAGGGTCTGTAGTTCGGATGATGCCATTTATATCCTTTAGCCGGATTCCTTTCATCCCGGGAATCCTATCAATAATGGTTTCTAAATACCCATTTGTCATGAAACCTTCATCTGTTTACAATAATGACAAATATTATGACATTTTATATACTAAAAGAAACACATACATATCTAAAATACATATTAACAGCAAACCTTTAGGTGGTACAATTCCTCTCTCGATTAGAGATTGGATCTGGTAAATACCCATGAAGCCACAAGCTGAAAGAGTCCAGTAGAGCATGATGGGGATTCCTAGCTTCTGTGCAGCATCAACAGTGAAAACTGACATGAAGCCGTCAGAGATGATACAAGTAGGAGTAGTTGTAAGTTTGGTGACAAGTTCAAGAAAAGGAGACAAGAAGGTGGTTTCAACGTGATCCATGAGAAACTCCGTGCCATCATCATCTTCAGAACTACGAGGAATGCTGTCAGGAATGGTTTCAAAACGAAAACCAGACGAGCCATCAAGAGAGTGGAGACCACCAGAACTGAGCAAACGCTTATGGATGTGCTCTGTGTTAACAAAGGTTATTTCGGTTCCTCTGTGGTTGAGAAGCTGTGCTAGTTTGAGCATTGCCTTTATGTGGCTTTGTGCTGGAAATGGCACAAAGATGACATGAGGCTTCTTCTTAGTTGTGGCCACAATCCCCATGTTTCAGTCTGCTTTCAAAGGGAGTTGAAGTATAGCGATCGATATATATGGTCTTAGTTACATAGTAGATTATTCATTGAAACTAACTGTTTTAAACGCTTGGGGCTTTTGTCTTTTAATTTGGATATATTATTGAAGTTATCGTAGCAATGCCGGCTTTTGTATCCCAGTTTTTTAAATAAATAAGACACCAGCTTTTGATCAGGATTCTAAAAAAATGTTTTTTATGAAAGTAATATATACCCCCAACAACGTTTAAAGAAGTAAAATTACAATACATGTGGGAGTCCAAGTTTAACCAACTAGTCAAATTAGTCTAAATAAGAACTGAGTAATAGTAAATTTAAAAGAAAACAAATCGATACTTTTGTTATCTAAGTTCACCTAGTATATCTGCTGATTTTCTTTGGAAGCAATGTGTTCCACCGCACCTATTGAGTTTCCATGCACAACATGGTTTTTCAATTTCTTGTCTAATTAATCGCTTTCACATTGTGACGTCTAGTAGCACCTACTACGCCTACTAGAAATTACCAATAGTTCGAACTAACGATTTAAAAATGAAATAGCAACAAGCAAGAAACCCAGCTCTTCAAGTTCATTCTCCATCCTCTGGCCGATTTCACATGGGCCGGCCATCTCTAAGTCCAACTAGTAGTGAGTATTATTATTTTTTGAAACACTCTAAACTAGGCTACTAAATATGAACTATGATTACAACGAGGATTGAACTTTTAACCACTAACTGAGAAAGTGAAACTGATACTGCTAGGCCCAAGGCCCGTTGGTTAGTAGTGACAGTTATATTTAAACATGTTCATATACTAATGTAGTTAATGATAGTTTGATCCACATTAGATAGAAAATTTTGAAAAAACATTTAACGCGACAAAAAACAAAATATGCGCATTCAGAACACCACAATAAACATCAAAGATTTTCTATGTGCTTTAAGTATTGCACGCCACACCAAATCAGTGCATATTGTGTTAAGTTATAGAGAAACTTTTAGTTCCTTGACAGCATAATGATTTCTTCAATAAGCTTGTTTACATTCAGAGAAGATGATCCAATGGGACTTGTTGCGTTTTGCGCATGTTCCTGCCACTCAATGGCTTTGTTCCTCATTTTGTGACCTCCTTCTCCCATCAACTCTTTTACAAGCTTACTGACTTCCTCCCTTTTCACATCCTTCCCCATCTCCAGTCCAACCTCCCATTCCTTGCATATATACCTGCAATTCATAAACTGGTCCCACAAAAAAGGCCAACATATCATTGGCACGCCAGCGGACAAGCTCTCAATGGTCGAACCCCAACCACAGTGAGTCAAGAACCCTCCAACAGAAGGATGGTTCAGGACCTTTTCCTGTGAGCACCAGCTTGCTATAAAACCTCTCTTTTTTATACGTTCTTCAAATTCAGGAGGCAAAACTGTGGATTCCCTGTCAAGCAGATCAGATCGGATTACCCAAATAAAATAGTGGTTGCTATCAGCGAGTCCCCAACCAATTTCTAGAAGATCATGTAAAGACATTACTGTATTACTCCCAAAACTCACATAAATGACAGAGTTTGGTTCCTTAGATTGGAGCCATTCGAAACACTCTGGTTCTTCTTTCCACAAGCTGTATCCACTGAATTTAGAAATTTCAGGCTGATTTTCTATGTTTGGCTTCTGATTAAGAAGTAACTGCACTGGGCCAACCGTGTAAACTTTAGGAAACATGGATGAGAGAGCATCGACAATACTAACCTCCAAAGAATCAAAAGTGTGGAAGATATGGTGTATAACATTGTTGGACTTTTGTGTAGCCTCAATACAAAATGTCAAGAATTTATCGTCAGGGTCTGTGGTCCGAACGATGCTGTTCATATCCTTTAGCCGAATTCCTTCCATTCCAGGAATCCAATCAATAAGAGTTTCTAAATACCCGTTTGTCAGGTAACTTTCATCTGTGTACATGAATAACCACTAATAATATGAATACATTTATAGTAATAGTTGAAGAGACAGGGGGTAAACATATCTAAAACCTGCATTGAGAGCAAACCTTTAAGTGGCGTAAGTCCTTTATCGATGAGAGATTGGACTTGGTAAATACTCATGAAGCCACAAGTTGAAAAAGTCCAGTAGAGCATGATGGGGATTCCTAGCTTTTGTGCAGCATCAATAGTGAAAGCCGACATGAATCCATCAGAGATGATACAAGTAGGAGGACTTGGAAGATTGGTTGCAAGATCAAGAAAGGGAGTCAAGAAAGTGGTTTCAACGTAATGCAAGAGTACTTCTGAACCATCGTCGTCTTCAGAAGTGCGAGGAATGCTGTCAGGGATGGTTTCAAATCGAAAACCAAATGAGCCATCAAGGCTGTGAGAACCACTGGAACAAATCAAACGCTTGTGGATATACTCTGTGTTAACAAAGGTAATTTGGAGTCCAAGGTAGTGGAGAAGGTCTGCAAGTTTGAGCATGGCCTTTATGTGGCTTTGTGCTGGTAGTGGGATAAAAATTACATGAGGCTTCTTCTCATTTGTGGCCACTGTATCCATTTTTCAGAGCCTGTTTTCAAAGGGGGTCGGTCGAGGTATGGTATATAAGGTCTTAGTACGTAGACGGCTAAGAATAGAACGAAAAGACAAAAAATACTAATAACCAAAAGGTCATAGCTAAATTGATTGAAACTGATTGATTTTAACGCTTACTCTTATATTTGTGTTTTGTACAGTATGTATTATTAAGGTTGCCTGCCGGCTTTCTTGTGTCAGTTATTTTTGTTATGCAAAAGTGACGAGCATTATAAACCAAATATTGAGCAGGATTTAAAAATTGTTTTTGATATATAAATTACAATGTGCGTGGAACTTGAACATTTGTTTCGGTGACCAATTTGTACTAGCAAAAAATATCGTCTTCATAGACTAAATATAACTGCATGTGGTCTATCTATATATATAACAAGATGAGAATAGATCCTAGGGCAAAACGAAGATAAAAAACTATCCTCAATGATACCCTCAAGGACTACACGAGTAGCATTAAACATCCGAAGCAAGTTACAAACTGAACAGAAATGAGAACCCCAAAGTGTATTATTAGCTCGTTTTGAAGTCCCTACTTGATTAGCTCCTTTACCCGTTTCGACTTCACCAAGTTCTATTAGATGTTGAATCTCGACTGCCTTGGCTTTTTGTAACTCATCATGTCGTTAGTAGCTCGCCTTACTTGTTCTCTTTGATTAACATGATAATTGTTGGGGATAATATTGAAATACGAGCAATAAACGGATGCTCTGAAAGGCGTGTAATTACTTTCAAATCAAATCAATTTGGCGGTTCTACCAAACTATTCGATGGGATACAATTCAGAGAATCAGAAATATGTGTATGTGTGTTTGAGAGAGAATGAACCAGAGAAGAAGAATGACCAAATGCCAGGGGAAACTCGTTTTTGTTTATGGGTCTTGGAAACTGCCTTTGGCAGTTATTTCAGTCTCACCAATTGCCAAAATTCATCCCGTCAGGGGCTGCTACCCCTTGGACCCCGCTATTGGGAGTGTTGCCCCTAGACCCCCGTCCCTTAGGGACTTTGCCCTTAAGATCATAATAAAATCAAATAAGTGTGCATTTCGCACCTCCAAACTTATATGATGTCTTATTATGATAAATTGATAAAACAAGTTAATCCAGTTATACTAAAATATCCAACAATAATCCCACTTATGTTTTCGCTTTCGCAGGATCTCTTTCTAATGATTTAGGATCTACTTAATGAATATCTGGCCTTAAAGTTTCATTAATATGCTCATTGTGTTGATTTTGATGTTGCTTGGTGGGAGCTTTCGCACATTTACTCTCTTGTTGATTTAATTGTCATTTATTAATTCTACGTACTATAAAACAAGGCCTCTAAACACCCATATCATATGTGTTGTAGAGCCCACACACAATGTCACATCACAAATTCGATACATACAACAACTAACAGTCACAACTCTAACCACAAAAACCACAGTAAGTCATACCAAATTAATTAAATCAAAATATTCAAATCCATAACTAATAAAAACAATTCTTCTCAAATCTCAATCATTCAATAAAAGATTACAAATTTATTACCTAATAAATTTGTAATCTTTTTGGTGAAGCGGGGCAGGGCAGCCACCGGGTTTGATAATCAAATTCAGGGATTTATTAGGTATCTCAAATTTTTGGGTCTTTTAATTTATTTTTTTATTAAAAGATTAGACAGCTCGTATCACTATAAATCCTCTAATACAAAATTTATATTTACACCTCAAAGCTTTGTTACGCCTTTTACAATGTGTGGAGGAGCCCAAATTTAACCAAATAGCCAAATTAGTTTGATATATAATAACTGATTGATCATAAATGTAGTTTATAGAGTTAGGGGAAGACGGATGACCGGATAAGTAGCACTAAAACCGATTCAAATTTCGTATCCGAGAGGTTCATTCAAATTGTCGCATCAATAGATAATGTTAGATAAAAGCTAGATAATGTTAGATTTTTGGATAACAGATTTTATCTAAAGAAATCTCAATAGCTAATAATATAGTAATAAGTGGATGATATAAATGTACTTTATGGGGTTAGGGGAAGACGGATGACTAGATTTACCTTTGAATCTTGTAAATATTTTTTTAATAAAGTATTTCGACCTTATATATTTCTTTAGGATAACACAAAATCTTTAAATGGGATATTGAAAAAAAAATAAAAATGCAACTCTAATGCACGCAATTAATATTAGAGAACATAGTACATGTTTGGAAATTCTTATCTACATTTGAAACAAGAATCATGCATATATAACTAGCACTAAAACCGATTCAAATTTCTTACCCGAGAGTTTCATTCAACTTGTCGCATCAATAGATAATGTTAGATAAAAGGTAGATAATGTTAGATTTTTGGATAACAGATTTTATCTAAAGAAATCTCGATAGCCAATAATATAGTGATAAGTGGATGATAGGTAGGTTTAGGTAATAAATGTTTTATATTTTATTTTGTATTAAAAAATAAAATATAGTAAATCTAATATCTAGTACCTAACTAAAACAGGAGTCTAAAAATACACTTGCCACTACCACGCCCCCATTTGGGGATATTTTCCCGTTCATTGAAACTTCTAGCGTACACTATTTATTTATAAAAACATGTCTCTCTCTCATTCTAACCCTACCATCATCTGATCTTCATTGAAGCTTTGTCTTTTTTTTTAAAAATAAATATCCCTTTTCCTTTTTCTAATTCTATTCTATTATATTTCTGTTCTTATTCTTCTACCAGTTTTAATCCATGGATCCATGGATATAATATCTATTGAAAAACATATATTTCACTCACGTAGTTAAAAGATTGCGATTCTTAACAAGACGAAAGCTTAAATTGAAGTTAAACTGAAGCATAAATTGAAGTAATCAAAATAAAAATATATGTTTATTGAGATTTAACTTACTATATTTTATTTTTTAACACAAAATAAAAATATAAAACATTTATTACCTAAACCTACCTATCATCCACTTATCACTATATTATTGGCTATTGAGATTTCTTTAGATAAAATCTGTCATCTAAAAAGCTGACATTATCTACCTTTTATCTAACATTATCTATTGATGCGACAATTTGAATGAACCTCACGGGTACGGAATTTGAATCGGATTCCGTACACGGTTTGAATCATCAAGTGTTGATCCAAGACTTGTCATCTTTGAGGTAATACTTGTCATTTTCGCGGTGAATGGATTTGAGAGTTTGTAGTTTTGCCTTTTGTACTTGATCCACTCCAACGTTCCTAGTCTTTAGTGTATCCCAAACTTCTTTTGCATTTTTACTATTTGCTACTTGCAATATCATATCTTCGGGTAATCCTTTAAATAGATACGCAATCGCGGTCTTGTCTCGCTTTTCATCAACTTGAGTTTTATCAGTGGATTGGACCATTTCCCATAGACCATTTGCTTGTAAAATGATCTTCATTCTTATCGACCATATCATATAGTTTGTTGTATTCAACAAGGGGCATTGAAAATAAGGTGTCGATCCTATTCCGTTATTATTATTCGAACTATCCCCATCTTCTCCTTTTTTTCCAATATTCATTTTTAAAAGTGTCTAAAACAATTTTAGTTTAAAACTATATATAAAATAATCTTTTCTTGAATTAGAATTTCTAAAATCTTTTGTAACAATAATAAACCTTGAATGCTAAAATATACAAAAACAAAATTTTAAAATATAAGAATTTTGTTGTTAAAGGTGGACGAAGTGGCACTTGGTTAAGGGGGCGGTTTCGCGGTAACACCGCCCCGCCTACGGCGATTTCAACGAAATTCGAAAACTCGGTTTCACACACC
Source organism: Solidago caesia (assembly GCA_028566075.1). Classification (NCBI taxonomy): domain Eukaryota; kingdom Viridiplantae; phylum Streptophyta; class Magnoliopsida; order Asterales; family Asteraceae; genus Solidago; species Solidago caesia. Next base: position 21,592,258 of record JAOXNX010000011.1, on the reverse strand, counting down.
GTGGTGAAACCCTCACTTGTGGAACGTTATTTGATCGTTGCAAACCTTTTCTATATTTTACTCAAGGTTAATAGCTAACCTCTTCATAAATAAATAAAAAAGTTTACTTGGGATGATGAGATGGAGACAATGGAGAGAGGATGGAGATGAAGACCTTGTGTTAGAGGTGCAAGAAACAGTTAACCGGTTCGGTTATTTTTGGTAGTAACCGAAACCGATTTTTTTTATAAAAAAAAATTAACCGGTTTCGGTTAACCGGTACCGGTTAATAACCGGTTTCTATATTTTAAAACTGGAACTGGTCTACCCGGTTTCGGTTAATAATAACCGGTTAACCGATACCGGTTAACCTATCGGTTTTTTTATAACCGGCCTTATCCTTTTGTATATATCTACCTACTGCCACACATTTTCACACGAACAATAAAGCTAAGAAATCAAGAAACCCTTATCATCTTCTTCTGCAAACCTCATTACCTCAACACCTCAACATCAAGAAATCTAAGAAATCAAGAAATCTAAGAAATCAACCATTAATATGTCGATGACGATGACTACTTTTTTAGGAGACAAAGACAGAAAAGAGAGAGAGACGGAGATGATGATTGAATGTATATGCTGCGATGATACCCGATGAGAGACGATGACGGAGATGATACCCAAACTGGTTTCCGATGGTGATTTCCGATGAGAGAGAGACACCCAAACCGATTTTCCGATGGTGATTTTCCGATGAGTTGCTGCGATGATACCCAAACCGATGAGTGACGATGACGGAGATGATGATTGAATGTATATCTGCGATGGTACAGGTATATGTATATAATCTGAGATGTGTTTGTGGGTAGATATGTAATGATTGAATGTATATGTGTGTGGGTACAGGTATTGAGGTATATATGTATATAAATTGAGATGTGGTTTATATGTGAATTATCAGTGAATGTATATATTTATTCCCCAAACCGGTTAACCGGTTATTTTTGGAGACTATTAACCGGTTACCGGTTAACCGGTTAATAACCGGTTTGAGCTATAAAATCCATAATCGATTAGGAACCGGCGGTTAATGATAACCTATAACCGGTTTCTACTGTATCGGTTATTAACCGTTTTCGGTTACAAAACGGGTCGGTTCGGTTAACCGGTTTTTTTGTGCACCTATAGTGTTGGGCGGTTTCTGGCTGGCAATGGCCGTCTACGGGTTGATGGTGGTTGATGACCATCAGGATCCTATGGATATGTATCTAACGGATCTGAATGTAATGATTACCTGTATAACACAAGAACACCGTGAGCCTTATCGAGAGAGGAGAGGGATCTTTCTTTTGATACTTGATTACCCTCCGGTGTGAGAATAAGTGTTGGGGAGCGATGATAATGGCAGTAAATTTGAGGTTGTTGAAGTGTGTTAAATACTCACTTGACCTTGGTATATATAGTGGTTCGGTTTGTGTAATGGCTTGCCTTCCATTGGGATCATGGATTATCCTTCATGTTTTGATTGTGCTAATGGCTATATTAATGTTCCTTTTGTGACCATTGGTTTGATGTATGCTTTGGGTAAGATCCTGTGCCGGTTTTTATGAGTGCCAAATCACTGCCAATCCATGACCGTCCTCTCTTTCGTATCCGGTGGTTACCTGGATTGGATATGCATCATCAGTTGTGTGAGGGAGGGGGAGAATAGTGGTTTGAGAGAACGGGAGAGAGAGAGAGGGTGACATGTCCCATTATTAATAAAACATGAAGAGATGATGACAAGGTGCCTTGCTATTAGCGCTCTTTAATCTTATCAGTTGGGGGGGGGGGGGGGTGGATTGCTTTTGTATTTTATTATATATAGATTAATTGATGAAGAATGTAGTTAGGCATTCTCTGTTGAATTCTGTTTCTAATCATAAATAAAGAAGTTGAAAGTATGTACATTGTTTGTTGTTAAAGTCTCAATTGATACATAGGTGTATTATTAAGTTTTTGAACATTTGCCATACCCTACTATGTGTTGTCTTAAATGGTGCCATGTTTGTACAGGTGCGCTATCTTGAACAAACAACGGATGAGCTAAAAGTTCGATGTCAGAAACTACACAAAGGGAGCAAAAAGTATATGTAAGTGGTGAATGAATAATTACTGCTTGTTTTGTGTGCTGAAAGACCAATTTGAATGACAGATATTTGCCTAATTTTACCCTAAATCTGAAGTAAGTGTTGAATGACAAATGATTGCTCGATGAATGTTCTAAATAACAAAAAGTTATCGATTAAGACTTATGAACTATTAAATGAAAAAATATTTAATTCGCGACAATGATATATAAGCAAGGATATTTTCTTTCCGAAAAGGTTCAACAATATTATGACAATATCACTAACATACTGTTTTTTGTTAGTGGAGCACCCGATATCGATTTATGACCTAATTCTTGGTTTAGTTTATTAATAAAATTCAGGGTACTGCTAAGAATAATATGTTGTGGCTCCATGGGTAACTGTTGTTATTATTGATCTCAGGGATGGTCTAGGAGAAGCATGCAATATGGACTTAATATTTGCAGACTCGTTGGAGGCGTTTGGTGGCGGCCAAGATGACCCTGTTAGTGTATCTATTGGAGGTTAATTTAATGGATTTTATATTACGTTCCCTATGATCTATTAAATGCACATGAGAAATTACTCTTTTTTTTTGTTCATATTCGGGAAGGTCCTATAATGTCGAAGTTTGTTTCTGCTTTTCGAGAAATTGAAACTTTTAAGGAGCTTCTTCGGTCCCAAGTAAGTGAACAAATTGCATTTAAAGCTAATGATAATTTATGGAAGATTGTACTTCTTGAGATAGTATTACTTGTTTTTTTTGTTGCAAATACCGTTTAAAGAATTAGAAAGATTATTAATTATCTACTCATAATTCAACAGACCTCAAACTAGTGTAAGCTCTTAAGTCAAGGTTGGGTATTTGAAAATTTTATTTTCTATTCAATATTTTTTTGCAGGTTGAACATTTGCTCGTTGATCGTTTAGCTCAGTTTTTGGCCGATGATCTACAAGACACAAAGGTGATCTTCTCAGATAGCAATAGTATTTGTGAGACAGATTGCCAAATATAGTGGAAGTCATTATATTTTGTTTTGTATCTCCTAAATATATATCCTTCCTTGTTGCCGCAACTTTTGATTCTATCTAAACTATTGTAAAAAGAATTTCTATTTTGGGATCCCCTAAGTTTAAAATGTTGGTTTCAAAACGAAGGAATGTAAGCCTTAGATCACCCTCGAAAAATCTCAACCCTTGGATCTTCTAATCCTATAACCAAACAACCCCATTTCTCCCTTTTACTATGTAAACAAACACACAACGTTAAATATACACTAACACAACATAAAATCTACAAACATACCAAACCCTCACTCTTTTTCTCTTCTCACCACAGCCACCACCACCATTTCCTTTAGATACCTTCACCACATTGTGTGGGTCCAAGGCTAGTATTTATTAGTTAATTCGTTGTTGCATATGTTCCTTAATTTTCATTGATAATGTAGTAAAAGGTGTTATTTGTATTCAGTAGAATTATTGAGGGATGAATGTTGTTTTCAGTTTTTCATTATAAAAAGCTAGTTTAATTGTCTCGCAAGATTATAAAATCTTTTTTATAATCCTTCTTTTCATCATCTCTATACCCTTCAAGTTCTCCTTGTTACGGTAGCTCATCTATTCCATTTTTCTTTTCTCAGGACTCACGTAAACGATTGGATAAAGCTACATATGCATATGATCAGGTATATTGCTATGAATCTTCTTAATCTGTTCATTTTATCACTTTTAATTAGGCATTTCTTATGACTAAAGAGGTGATTTCCTGGGTTTAACTTAGGAAATAGTATGATTTTCTAAATATTATATCTGTGACCAATTTTTTTCTTTCTTTCAGCTTGTTGGTATCTTGTGCATTTGTGGTACTACTCATTATGGTTAAGTTATATTGATTTTTTTATGAGTGCAGGCTCGTGAAAAGGTTGCATCGCTAAAAAGGAGCACACGGGATGAAGTTGTTGCCGAATTAGAGGAGGTAGGGTATGAGCTTTCATGTATTCTGCTGTGTAAGATATACGTGCAGGAGCTTATTTGGAGTCATTTTGCAGGACTTACAAAACCAGAAATCTGCATTTGAGAGGAGCAGATTTAATCTAGTATGTGTAATAATTATCCAGCCCTTTCTGTATACCTTTAGCAAATGTTATTCATTTTTAAGGTTTAAGATTTTCTCCATGGTGTTTTATAAGGAATGCATGTACATTCTCTCTTGAATATAGAAGCAAAAAAGAAATACACGTTTTTGAAATCTCTTAGTGCAATAATGGATGCACATTTGAGATATTTCGGTGGGTTGTTTGAAAAGTTTGAAATCAAGTATTATATTATTTTACTTATTTTTTGTACTACTCACACTATTTTGACTTTGTAGGGCTATGTGACAACCGTCACCTGAGCGCCTTGTCCGGCCGTATTCTAGTTCGCCGTCGTCATATTAATTTTAGACAAATAAC
>JAOXNX010000011.1:21571176-21587612 GCA_028566075.1 Solidago caesia | reverse complement strand
CATCAAGGATTTGCCTACCTTTAATGAAAGCTGATCGGGCTAATAATATCATCCATAACTTTGGCCAAACAGTTAGCAAGAAGTTTAGCTATAATTTTGTATTGGATACCAATTAAACTAATAGGCCTAAAATCAGAAACCGTGGAAGGATTACTCACCTTGGGAATCAATGTGATGAACGAGGCATTGCACCCAATCGGAATTCGAGCATTTTGATGGAAATCGGTAACCATATTAATGTCAGCCTCCATTAAGTCCCATTTTCGTTTAACCAAAGCAAACGAAAAACCATCCTGGCCCGGCGCCTTATCCCCACCACAACTCCATACAACTTCTTTGATTTCCTCAATGGAGAATTCAAGCTGAAGATTGTGAACTTGATCAACAGTAAGCTTCCTAAAGTTAACATCATCAATTGTGAAGTCCATATATACCTACAAACTTCTCGAACTTTCTTGCAAAATAATTCCGAAAGCACCTTTTAATGTCCCCTGCATCTGTAATCCACATTCCATTCTCCTTGATCCTAGTAAGTGAATTTTGCCTCCGTCTTTTTTTAATAAGAGCATGGTAGAATTTGGAATTCTCGTCCCCCTCAACACACCTTTTAACCTTTGTTTTTTGTCTAAGATCCCGCAAATTGTTGTGCTCCATGTTTAGCATTTCAATCATCAAATCTCTTCTTTTAACCGTAAGCATATGGTTGTCACTGTCCAAAATCAATTGTTGGTCAACACTTGCAATTTCCTTAGTCACAGTCTCTTTATTTCTTTTAGCTTCCAATTCTTTTCTCCACTGTTTCATATCAGCCTTCAAGGTTTTCAACCTCTCCTTTAGCTTATTGAAATGCCCTCTGTTAACACTATCATTCGGTTTCTTCCAACTTTTCTCAACCGCATTATCAAAGCCATCACAATCAATCCAAGAATTATAAAATTTGAACGGAGTGGGTCCGAAGTCCAGTCTCCTACTCGACAAGAGAAGAGGACGATGGTCCGACAAAATGTCATCCAAGGCTTCAAGTTTTAAGTCAGGGAAGTTATCAAGAACCACCTGGCTCAACAGAATACGATCAAGTCTACTAGCCTTCGCACCATCAATCGAAACTCTTGTGAATTTGTGGCGACCAAGCGGTAAATCTAACAAGCCAGTGTTCTCAATAAAAATATTGAAATTAATCGCATTCGTCTTCGAAAACCGTACCCATTCTCTCATCCAAGCTCCTAACTGAGTTAAAATCTCCACATAAAATATAATTCCCACCATTAGAGTTCATGAAGTTGATAATCTTGTCCCACAGGTCGACTTTCTCTCTTTCCAATTGGGGGGCATAAACATTAACCATGTAACATTCAAGATTGCAAGATTTCCAACAAGCTGATGGCAATCTGTTCAGCCTTCCTTTGATACCCTTAACTGATATGATATACAAGTTTTTGGCGCCAGTGTTGTCGGCGCAGTTCACCGTCGCCGCCACCGGAAGACCCAATGACATCCGGAACTTGTTCCCGGCGGAACCTCCGCGTCCTCGCTTTGACATTGTTGGTTGTGGGTGGAAATGAAATGGAATGGAGGCGGTGTTTTTGTATATATTTGTATAGATATAGGTGTTTGTATGAAAAATTTGTACGGATAGTATATATTTTGATAGGTATGGTGTAAATGGGATTCTTGTCAGAAAATTGGTGTAACTAGGAAGTCCGGTCCTAAACTTTTCACCTTAAAACCGGTGTCTTAGACACCGGTCCTCAACTTGAGTACCATTTAGAAATGAAATTTTATTTCCCCATACATTATAGGACCGGTGTCTTAGACACCGGCTTTTACCACCACCATAAATGCCTGCATGCATCTTTAATGACAGCTTCGATTTAGTGTATAGGACCGGTGTCTAAGACACCGGTTTTAAGGTGAAAAGTTTAGGACCGGTGTTTACAACACCGGACTTCCTAGTTACACCAATTCTCTGACAAGAAATCCCATTTACACCATACGCATCAAAATATATACTACCCGTACAAATTTTTCGGAAACATGGACAAGAGAACATTCACGATACTAGGCTCTAAAGCATCAAAGGTGTGGAAGATATTGTGTGAAACATTGTGGGAATTTTGTGTACCCTTAATGCAGAGGTTTAAGTGTCTGTCGCCGGGATCTGTGGTCCAGGCTGCGCTATTCAAATCCTTTAGGCGGATTCCTTCCATTCCCGGAATCCAATCAATAATGGTGTCTAAATATCCGTTTGTTAAGTAACTTTCATCTGCATACATGAATGACCATTATTACATTTTGTACATAAAAGTTGGAACATCATGAGAAGTCACAATTATTTAAACACAAGAAAATTACACAACTTACTCTACCCAACAATTAGAGCAATTAAAATAAAAATGAACTTGAGATGATTTAATCCTTGAAGAACACATAAAAAGCAAACCTTTAAGTGGTGCAAGTCCTTTATCAATGAGAGATTGTATTTGGTAAGTAGCCATGAAGCCACAAGCTGAAAGAGTCCAGTAGAGCATGATGGGGATACCTAGCTTTTGTGCAGCCTCAATAGTGAAAAACGACATGAAGCCATCAGAGATGATACAAGTGGGAGGTGTTGGAAGTTTGGCTGCAAGATCAAGAAAAGGTGTCAAGAAGGTGGTTTGAATGTGCTCCAGGAGTAGTCTCGAGCCATCGTCATCTTCAGAAGTACGAGGAATACCGTCAGGAATGGTTTCAAATCGAAAACCAGACGAACCATCAAGGGAGTGGAGATCAACAGAATTTTGCAAAAGCTTATTGTGGATGTACTCTGTGTTAACAAAGGTTACTTGGAGACCCTTGTGGTGAAGAAGCTCTGCTAGTTTGAACATGGCCATTAAGTGGCTTTGTGCTGGTATTGGCCATTAAGTGGCCATTAAGTGGTGAAGAAGCTCTGCTAGTTTGAACATGGCCAGTTCTGGCCACTCTATCCATTTTACCCGACTCTGTTTTCAAAGGGGATTGAGGACTTGAGGTATACAGCTAGCTTTTTAAACTTTATAGTTAAATTATTAAGAGTAAACTGCATGGATTGTCCCTGTGGTTTACCATTTGTTGCACCCCCCGTCCCTCGTCCAACTTTTTAACACCAACTATCCCTAAAACTTATTTTTGTTGCGTGCCTCATCCCTACATTAACTCACTCCCGTCTAATTTTATCCGTTAAAGTGTGGCATGTGAGCTTTTGGCTAATTTTTCCAAAACAATATCATCTTTTCCAAAAACTCACTGAGTTTACAAAACCATACTACTTGAAAACATGTAAATGGGTCCACATGCATTCTTTTTCCATAGTCCATACCCATTCATGTACTTTTGACAAATAATGGAAAGTCCATGAGTCCATGACCAATAGGTGACATGTCACCATAAACCACCCATTATTCATGCTCTAAACTGCATGGATAATTAATTACAATAATTTTGTACTTTGTAGACTAATTGTCATCATTGCAGTTTTATAATAATTAATTACAATAATTGACTAGTTGTTAGACTAATTGTATATGATAGTCCCATGAGAGTTGCAAGTTGCTAAACAAAAGGAAACCTGGTAATATTAAAAATAGAAAAGAAGAGCAATGTGTTGTAATTTATTAATCACATGTTAACATTTCACTATAATATGATGATTGAAGCAAGAACATTTCATTAATTTGTTATAAATTTAATCTTCTAGTATAAAGTATGAATATTTTGGTAGGATCTTCCAAACTTACGATTCCAATCTTTTGTAAGCGAAAACAATTCTAGATAGGATCTCGATCTTGACAACCTTGCTTTGAATGATGCTTACCCCTAAGACCATATGTAAGGCCTAAGTGAAGTGACAGTGAAATGACATGACATGGCAGGTGAAATGGAGTGAAAGCCTTAAAGTGGAAAGGTGAAATGCCTAGATGAAGGGGGTGTAGGTGAATTCATTCGGTAAAAGGTGGGTCCAAGTTTGTTTTTTATTATTATTTATTGTATTTTGATTGGGTATAATGTGAGTATGGTGGAGTATATCGATATAAATTTGAAGGTGAATGATTAAGGGAAAAAGAAAAGGTGATGGTGATGAGAAAGCGAAGCTGACGAAGCAAGAAAAAATGTAGGTGAACAGTTAAGGATGGTCTAAATAAAATTATGTCGGCGTAAACTGGGTCATATCAGTAAGGGGGCACTGCAAACATTGCACAATAAGGGCAAAAACAAGTCTGTAATATCAGAGATGTATGTTATGTCAAGCAACACAGTGTTACATTTGTTTACCTAGGCGTATACTTGTACAAGGATCCTTGATATTATATACATTCATAGTTATAGGGTCCTAAGTGCCAAGTACACCCTCACTCGGACACACAACAATATCTGGGTGTCTCTAGCATCTTTCAAAAACCTTGTATAGCTTCTCCAGAGAGGCCACCTACACAGAAAGCACCCATTTTTAGTGCAGGAGTCCAGTATCACTGGCATGTCCATCAGATACATGCATGCCCTCGTAAATTAATGCGAATAATGATGGTTATTGCATTATCCAACAATCACAAGTGCTTGACGAGTAACTTAAATATTAACGTCATTTACACACAAAGCATGCCCACGAGTTTTAATGAAACTTTACCGGGGTAACCCTTTACTCAAAAAATAAAAATAGCATGCCCACGAATGGAACTTATACCTGCACAAATGTTCCATTTGTAGCCATTGAAGTTGGAGGCTTGAAGAAGAGCCGCATAGAGGGAAATAAAACATGTTGTATCGACCATTCTCGCTGTGCCCATGCATTCTGAGCTTCTAAAAGTAGCTCATCATCAACTCCTTCCTCCCCAATAGCATCCCCTGAAATAGAAGATGTTCCAAGTTAGTGAAATTACCATTTTGAAAAGATAGAAGCTCAAATTAACACTACTCAATTTTGTATAACTGAGTATATATTCAGTAAGTTTTAACTCTTAAAATGGAGGAACCGGTTAAAAGATTATGGCAATCCTTACTTCCTGAAACATTTAGCTTACCTTCACCAGCAGAGCAAGAGCCTCTCTTATAAATTTCTGAATTATCACCAGATGGATTTGGCAGTAAGGGTGGATGCATAGCATAAAAGTTACCAAGAGCAGCAGCTATTGTTTGGAAGCAAATTTTCTCATCATCCCAGGGAACCTAAAGAAGAAAAGAAAATCTCCAATAATGAAAATAGCATAGAAATTGAAGACTTTAAATTTAAGTACAGTTCACAAAAATCTTGGAATATTGTGAAGGTTGGTATTCTTCTTACAGTTGATTGTTAATAGTGGAACCGCAGTTTGGTTGTTGGTCCAGAAGATTACTTTACCGAATATGTTTGCAGACATTTTGTTTCACATTCAGAAAGGTCAGCTAAATTCCATTCATTTACATGAGAAGTCAAAAAATGCAATTCTCATGAGACAAAGCATAAGCTTAATCTAGTAAATTTATGAATCTATGTACAGTGATTGATCTCCTATAGTCCTATGAAATTACTATATGAAAACTAAGTTCATAGGCTGATAACTTAAGCCTAGTGTCTAACAATGAAGAATGCAGCTACATCTTACCCAAAAAAAAAATGTAGCTGGGCCCTATGGACAGCAGTTACGTTTACTTGCAGATGATTTAAAAAACGCTTCAAGTGTTTGCGGTCCTTATGGAATGCATTCACTATCAAAAGCTTCATATTTAATAAAAACTGGACTTGATTATCTTAAACTCATGGGCTAGTGGGCCCAAGATTAACTAATTTGGGATCCCTTAATAAAAAATCATCAAACTTGATCCTATTGGGCTGAACCGCTGAGCTGACTTAGTTATCAAAGTTAATCCTTTACAACAAAACACGAGAAAAATGTCACCTTATTCCTTATTTTAGATGGACAAGAAAGTCGAGATGTATATGGACATATATTTGTGTTTGGTAAAAATTTGGTAAAAGGTGTAGATTGGAGGGAACACCCCGATCCCTGGTACCACATTGGTACCGACATGCGCAGACTGCACAACTCATGCCCCAGTAAAACCCCTCCACCAAATACCCCACACTTGAGCAATATTTATGGCTAAATATCCTCAATCATGCTTGCAGTCGGATTCGAACTTGTGCCTTATATATATATATATATATATATATATATATATTTCACTATATGTACATGCACAGGCGGAACTTAAGAGGGGCAGGGTCCTGGACTCCTGGCCCCTCCAAAAGTTCAAGGTTTAACTAGCATGTATATGCAATATATGAGGGCTGAATTGAAAAATATCACTTTTTTTACATTATGGCCCCTCCAAAAAATGAAAAGTTGATCCCCCCACCCACACACACACACAAGTGAACCCCTCAAGTTCCGCCATTGTGTACATGTATCTGTATGTGTGACTTACATCATTTCCCAGACACAGAACAAATTCTGGAACACGATCCATGTCAGGTGTGTGCTGGTCAAGTATGACGGGAAGCCTTGACAAATTGCCTTGTGGATCCACATAAATGCCAAAATATTCATCAAGCATTTCAGACTTTTGGGTGAGTAGCTTTGCATTCATCTGCGTGTAGGATGATGAATCAGCTATAATAAAAGAGTTAAATAACGGTGCTGAAACTACAGATACGACAATGGAATATACAGCTTATGAGATGAACATACATGACTTAGAACCCAAAAAATTTGACAAAAGATGGTAAACTATAGAAGCTACAAAGTATCTTGTTTCGTGAAAGAGCGAAAAAAAAGGTTAAAGGATTGAAATACCAACATACTTTTCAGTTTGTACACAGTTGCACCATGTACTTTTTTATTGACCTATATACCCAATTAACTTTCAATTATTGTACAGAGATTTTGCCGTTCCAAAAAAAATAAAAATAATAAAAATAAAAATAAAAAACTATTGTACAGAGATGATACTTTTGACCAAATTTCAAGCTAGACTTCGTTTTACCGGGCGACAATTCTCCTTTTTTCCGGCCAAAAGCTTTTTTGTCACCAATTTCACATCTTTTCTGCATTATTTTGGTACAAACCTATGTAGTATGTAATAATCATTTTTACCTTCTTTTTTCATCTCTATACCACTTCTCCACCCCTTTTTCCCACAAATTTCCAACAAGATCAATCAACTTTAAAGCTTAAAAATGGTGAAAAAAAGGTATATGGATGAAAGGAAAGGTTAAAAATGTTTATAAGATTTGTTTGAACCAAAAGGTGGTGGAAAATGTGTGAAAATGGTGAGAAAAAGGCTTTTCACCAGAAAAAATGGAGAATTGTCGCCGGAAAAACGAAGTGTAACCTGAAATCTGGTCAAAAGTACCATATCTATACAATTTTTAAAAGTTCATTAGGGATATAGGTCAATAAAAAAGTACGTGACGCAACTGATACAAACAAAAAAGTACATTGGCATTTCAAGCCTTTAACCCAAAAACAATAAAAACAGAAAAAAACTGAAAGAATTGGAAACAGTAAAAGGTTATCTTACTTCAGCAATCTTTCCTTTCAAGTCATCATTTTCATTGCCTTCTGAATCTGTATCTTCCTCCCTCAGTGCCAGGGTAATCAGTGCTTGAAGTGGAACGGGATCACTTAATTGTATTCCATTGAAGTAACCAAATCGTTGCAGAACTAGTTGATACATGAGCTCTTTGCTACAAAAGACGGGAGTAAAAAAAAATGAAGATATAGTGACTAACCTGTAAAACAAAGTTATGTGGAAATACATCAAAGTACTTATGCCAACAAAAAGAGAACAGACATGTTAGATATATTTGGTTGTAAAAAATAGATGGTTTAAGAGTGCAAGTGTTTGCCATTTAAAAAAAAAATTGGGAAAAGTTTAAATCTATTTAAAAGTAATTCGCAATTATTTTCAGTTTGTACTTGGGCAGGTTTTTAGTCCTAGGTCCAATAAGTACTCTATGCATTATGTATTTAGCTTCGGTAGAAGACATCATATCACAACCCACATCTCATCAAGTCTAATTACAATAACTAGGGAAAATTCCGAAAAAAGGTAATATATTTACCTAAATTTTCTAATAAGGGGAACGTAAAATGTTTTTGAACAAAAAAGGATTAGAAGTTTAATTTTTGTTAGAAAAAGGTAACATAATTTCAATAGTTCAAAAAAAAATGCTACATAATATCCAAAATGTTTTAAAAAAAGATAACAAATAATCCAAAATTTCCTAATTGAGGAACCAAATTCAGTGTTCAAAAAAAGAAATATTACCTTTTTTGCTAATTTATAAACTTATGCTCCTTTATTTGTTTAAAAATATTATACGTTCCCCTAAATAAGAAATTTATGTAAAAATGTTACCTTTTCACGGAATTTTTCCTGATAACTAAACATAGATTTAAATCATTGAACCCAACTACATATAAAAATAGCACACCCTAAATGATGATACCATTTCACTTGCTTTGGTCATATCACTGTCTCCAAACAATCACGATCATCTTATGTCGATGATTACATAATCTAACCAAGTGGGTTCTGTCTCACTCTTCGGTACCTTCTCATTTCATTTTACATAGACCATATAAGACATAAAATGGACTTCTAGCTATAAGCCTGCCAATATTAACATCAGACATATAACTAAGTTTACTTAAACTACTATAAACAACCATCAAAGGATCTGATTTGTGGGATTAGCATCTAATATAGCTCGAGGCTTAGATTGAATTAGCACAATACGTTATTGCCACATGCAGAACATTAGACATTGTTTGATAGACACAAACTGCTGAAAAGAGGTATCACCACCAATTCAAATACAGATAGTGACCACTACCTTAAAAGACACAAAGCAAGCTAATATATTACCTCAAATTTACAACATTTGCAAGATATAGATGGGTATTATACTGAAGGAGAGCAAAAACATCATCAGCCATTCCAACATACGTGCAATTCCTTACAATGTCCAAAAGACCTAACAAAAAATTCAGAATGCACTGGAATAGATAACACAAGATTATACATTCTCAGAAAATGAATTTAGTGTGCATACCAGAATGACAACAACGTTCAAACTCATCAACAAGCTCCTGGACGCTCGTAAGATCAGAAGTTTCCTTTGGGTTCCTCCTCTGTCTGATGGAAGATCTACAACAAAGTCATTAGATGTGCAAGTGTTAACCCATGGAACTTCAAAGAGGTCCATATTTCTGGAACTAGAGATAAGTCCCATAAAAGTAAGTAAACTACAAAGACCAGCAGCTAGCAATCATAACCTAGCTAGTGCCTGATCACCAATCAACACATTCTTTATCCATATATAAAAGACCTAAAAAAGTGCATCGGAAATTCACCGTTCACTGACTATTTATCCTACCTCAAAGAATTCAAGTCACATTTGCTTTCAAGGTGCCTGGAAGCCTTTACTTGCATGTAGGCATGCAACCTCCCAGAAGGGTCATGTAAGTCAGTCCGCACCATCTTATATGCATATACCTTTTGAGACCCTCCAAATAGATTAAAAAAACACATCAATATATTAAGAGATCTATTTACATTAACAGATTTAGTCAAGTAAAAAAAAAAGGCATACCAGAGGTTGATGCATTTATAGGAGAAACTTTGTTTGCAGTGCCTGTACTGACTGGAGAGCTATCCACAGCCTGCTAAGCACATAAATTAAGATGCAAAAAAATGAAGCAAAAAATTGAAGCATAAAAAGAGGGATGGCACAAGCTATAACCTTAGAATGTTTATCCCAATTCAGCTTTACAGTTTTACAAAACTGTGATGGTTAACGTCTAAGGATATTTTTAATCACGCATCCAGAATGCTAACATCGTAAATTATCAAGTAGATTTGTAAATGTCATACTTCGGGATGCTATCTTATGACTAGGCTCACGTGATCCTTAAATGTTGTTGCCTCTTGTGATTATGTACCATTGTTTGTACTTTTGTTGACACTTTAATGGGTAATCGTACCAATAGTATTGCGGGGTTTCATGTAGCACATATTTGTGAATTATAAATATGATACTTGACTATAAATGAGTCAGATGCTTTTCAACAAGATATCCACGGTCAGCATCCACCACCACACAAATTCAAACCAGGTAACGCACTCCCTAAGGAAAAATTGGAGTGTGGACTCACAAGAAGTGATCGCACCATGAGGATTTCAAACCTTAGACCTTTAAAGTTTGGTGAAAGTACCCACGCTGATAACTAACTTAGCCACTGGGATGCTCTTAACACAAGCCTTATTTGATTCCCAAACTCCACCGTCCACCACCACCACAAAACCCTAGGTCAACAACGCAATCCCTAGCGCATTAGTGGAACAAAAAAGTTAAACCCTAATAAATTGTGTAATATACATAGAAACAAGAAAATAATATGAGAAGAATGATGCACATTACTGAAACCAAAAAAGTAGATCTAAATTCTTTAAAACCCAAAAAGAACTAACTTACTTATACAAAGGTTGGTTTGGAACATGATTAGTCTAAGAAAGCCCATAAGCTGTAATCTGTGTCTCAACCATTCCCAGCTTGTTCAAAGATAAATCAGAATAACTTCTTTGTACATAGGTCAAGACATTACCCTCATATGTACATGAAACAAAGGTAAGAGCAGATCTGAACCTTCTCCCAAACAAACTGGCAGTGAACTCCACAATGCATAGTTCTCTAATCAGAATCTCAACTTGGACACCACATTTATAGTCATAATAACCATACCAGAATATAATTAACCTACTAGAACAATTGTTTACTCAACCACATTACTCACACAAAAAAAAGATGTATCATTACAGCAGACTCTGGAACTGCATAAGACATGGAAACCAAATTATGCAGCTTGATTTGCCATGGGCACAGAAAAAGGGCTTCTAGGAATTGTAAAAGGTTCTCACCGGTTAATTGGGTATTTGTGGCAAAAGGTTGATAACCGGCAACCCAAACCAACCCACAACCGGCTGCCTATCCATAATGTGGGAGGCATACCTGACCTACTCAAAGGTTGTGACTATGGGGATGCCCGGGCTTGAACCCAAGACCTTGTGATATTTGTGGCAAAGATACCCCCAATCATACCAATTGAGCTACAAATGGGGATCTTGGTCCTACTCTGGTGCTAATGTCTGGCTGTGGTCTTTGGAAGAGATGTATTCTCCTATTATTGGTCATTGCTGGGGAGTTGTGTAGCTTGATTACTGGGCTTGATGCCTTAGTTCTGTGTAGTTAAATTGTTAGCTGATGTAAAGTTTGAATGGTGTTTGGTATTTGTTTGTAGTTGTATTTCGGTATAGTACTTGGGGATGTCCAAGTTACTATTAACTGTTAAGTGTAAATATTTGGCTTGTTAATATATAGTTCACTTTTTGGTAAAAAAAATCTTAGCATTTAGTACCATTTGGAACTTTTTCTTCATTATTATTAGCATTTATGAGGTGAGGTTCATGTTTGTCAGAGTCCTTGTAATCAAATTAGTTCCCTGAGTTACCTAAGAATACACCTTTATCAGTGTTGCTCTATGTAGTGAACTCTGCTCTCATCACTGACTCTTTACAATAATAGGCTGCATTTCCAAACCCTTCACTATTTATTCCTCTAATCTAGACTTCAATATACGAAATAGACTAAAGTAGCAGGAAAGTTTTTGTAACTTGATAGTTGATAGATGGAGCAAGAACCTTTTATTTTGAAAACATATTCAGTTATTCACAATGCAGACAGTCTGATGAGAACAATTACCTGTTCTTGATAAGTGCCAGCCTCATTGAAGCTTCTTAGCTTCAATTCTATCGTTGATTGTATCCTCTCAATTATAACCTCCTGGTTCAAAAGGCTCACCTGCATAATATAATGGGTTGAAGTGTAGTGTCAAAAGGATGCATTAATCACTTGGCAAAACCCTAAATATATATACAATTATACATAAGATGGGCCCCCCTAGAACCAGAGAGTAAATAAACCCAAAAGTAGACCTGGTTCCAGTATCCATATTCAACACTCTTAAAGTCGGATCACATATATCAACCATGCCTAACTTTCTAAAAATAACAGAAACAAACCATAATAAGCGGAGAGAAAAAAATACTGATCATAATAATTAAGTAAAATAAAAGAAATATAAGTTCATTTAGTTCCTATATACAAATCATATATAACTGGAGTGGAAAAAGACAGCAAATTTCATTGCATATATGACTATCGAATTGATAAATTATCACCATGATATGGAAGCAGAACTAGCAGAAGTAAGTTGCCTAAATGAACCAAATCAGGAAGCTGATGGCAAACAAATCCGGATATGATAGATCAAAAAAACTAATTTGAGAAACATCATTACCTCTCTCTTTGTGGGATGCACATTAACATCAACATGCTCGGGAGGCAAGGTAATTGACATGTATATAAAAGGCTTTGATGCTTTGGGCAAAGTTGCAGCATAGACGATCTCAATTGCCCTTTTCAGGGCAGTACATTCAACTAATCTTTCTGTGGAAAAAAAGAAGTGACCAAAAAAGAGAAGTTATTAAAACAAGACCTACAACATTTGTATGAAAGTCAATAATTAATTAGCCAAAAGTTGGAGTTCAAATGTTCATTGGTCTGAATCATCACTCAACTACACACAAGAAAGAAAGAAAATGCAGAACAAATTGCCCTTTTTCTTTTGTTCTTTCTAATTCTTGTGTGGTTTCACCAATATTGAAAAATAACTTGAGTAATTGGTGTTCTATCATCAATGGTAACGATAGCTGCAACATGAAACAAATGTTCGATGTCACAATGACATTGGAATTCGGTATTCAGTTGTGTCATACATAATACATACCATTGATAAAAAGAACCATTGTAGTCTTCTTTGCAGAGTAATTAGAGTCAGAAATAAACCCATCCACTTCAAAAACTGAACTAGATGGATTAGCATCTGAAGCCTCTATATTTATAAGATTGCGAGCAACTGAAGCCCCATAAACAGATCTGATTGAATCAAGCCTTGAAGACATAGCAACTGTATGAACATCCGCCGTAGTTGAGCCATGCTAAAACAATATGATGGCAGACATGTACAAGATATCAGAGCTACAACAAAAAGTTACTCGTCTATGAAGCAGACAAAAACAAAACTACTTAAACTACTCACCTTTCTGCAGGAGAAGCTCACGTTTTTGTGATGAATAGCAAACCGACTTAGCAGGTCAACAATCTTTGGATAATCATCAGCAGAGTTTTTAAGAGTTTTTTGTCGTGCAATCATGTTATAGAACAAATTCTCAATCTGGTAGAAACACACGCACACGCATCATTCAATCAAAAGATAGCCTTTTTATAAATATTCAAAAAATCTAACTACATTTTAGTTTCCTGCGGTCGATAACAGTATGATAACAAGGAACGTATTTGTACCACAATTTGAGTCCCTTTCACGGCAGCACAAGCCTTAGGTTCATGTTCCATCACGCCGTCTTTGTACGTTACCCTAACACACACAAATCCGTAATTAAAATCAATCTTAATCCAACATAACGCCACAAACAAAAAAGCACTAAAACAATAAACATTACTTATAACCATGTAATTGACCACTAGTTATAGTAGTAACAGTAACATGAGCAACATAAGTCATGCTTGCTAACGCTTCTCCTCTAAATCCCATCGATTTTATCGACTGCAAATCTTCAAATGCCGATAGCTTCGACGTCGTATGCCTCTCGCATAATATCGGCAAATCCTCATACTGCAAACAACACATTTATATATCTTTAAAATCAATATTTTTAATATATATATATATATATATATATATATAAATTATGTTAGGGTTTATACGCGAATGCCGTGGCCGTCATCGGAGACTTGGATGAATTTAAGGCCTCCGTCTTTAACGGAAACAGTTATGGAAGTTGAGCCGGCATCGAGGCTGTTTTCGACGAGCTCTTTGACGGCGGAGACAGGGCGTTGGATGACTTCACCGGCGGCGATTCGATTGACGACGGACTCGTCTAGGCGGTGAATTCGCGGTGGTTCTTGTGGTGGAGGTGGATCTGTTTCCATAGAGTATGGTGGTTGTTTGGTGGTTTCGGATTCCATAGTGGCCGTGAGAGTTCCGATAGCCGGGAGATTAGTCGGTGTTAATTCAGGCGAGCTATTTGGCGGCAAAATATAACAATAAAAAATGGCTCGACTAAATTAGTGTGCGAGTGTAAAAAAATCCTTGTTAAAATATTGCTCCTGCTAAATTTGATTAATATTTGGAATTTTATTTTTTTTCTGTCCATAAGCAAAATCAGAAAATACTTACACTATCGGTTTTTAAAAATTGAAAAACTAACACTAGTATTTTTTTTTTTTGGAGGGTGTGCAAGTGCATACTCTTTATTTATATACTAGTCTTCAGATGAACGGGTAGATTCAAAATATATGTGTAACAGATTTGGTTCAAAAGTTAAAAAGAATAACAGTCTTTCAATTAATATGATGATTATTTGACGAAGGATCTTAATTTGAATTGAAAAAGAAAGCTTCACAATCATATAGAAATCATACATAGAGAAGAATATGTAAAAGAATCGAAGATGAAATAAAAAGGGGATTTTTTTTTACCTGAACATGAAGTAGATTCAAATCCGGATCAACCAATATGGAACATCCAACTGGAAAACAAAACGATCCATCCAAACAAAATCGGAATACATATAGTATGAAAACAATCACATAAACTAATCCAGTCCATGAATCCGACTTGATCTTCGAAAAGAGAGAAAGAAGCAGGAATTAAAGAGAATGATAATAATAAAATTACAGTCACCAATGAAAGCTTCATCGCTACCACCAGTCGCCGACACCTCTGGCCACCACCAACCGCCGACACCTCCCACCACCACCAGCACCGTACACCACCTCCATCAATCCGCTGTACACCTATTATCACACACACAAAGATCTATAAACGGATCGATAAACATACACACCCACAAATCTAATCTCATACACACACTCACGGATATATAAAAAATACATACCCACAGATTTGATAATAATAATAGAAATAAAACATAAAAAAAAAATAGTATACCACTAAAAATTAGGGCTATAGTTTATTTGAAGATCATATAGACAGAGAGATGTGTTTTTTTTAGATAGAAAGAGGGAGATGAAAAAGTGTTGAAGAAGTATTATGAAGAAAACAAATAATAATTAATTAATTATTAAAAAAAAAAAAGAGAACGCGTCTTGGAGTTTTGGGCGGGAAACATAGGCCCAGGAAGGGCTCTGAGTAGTGTCAGGTGTAAAAATACCCCTCTTTTAGTTATAGGATAGATATATATTTTAAAAAACTTCGAGTACATTGAATGCACACTAGTTTGTGTCCCGGATGCACAAGTTAGCAAAACCTAGTACATATTTTCACTAATTTAAAAAATTGTAGTTCATTAGATACATACTAACATGTGTCCCTACACACAAGTTAAAAAAAAAACTTATTCTTTTCTTAAATCATAACTATGTAATTTTGTCAAGGAAATGAAAACATATAAACTGTTTATTCTAATCAAATATGTTGATCTGTTTTCAAGGAGGCTTATTAGTAATTAAGATAGTTTGAATTTAGAAATCTTAGGTTGGAAATCTTTTTGTGTGAATTTTTCTATACTATTAAGAAAAGTACAAAAACAATTACATAAATACTCTGTATTGGTTATGTTACATATATCAAAGTCAAAAGGTCGAGGTCCTCGAATTCAAAGGCGAAGCCAAGATATGTTATTAAGATGAGCCAGTGGCTTGATTAATAAAGTCATGTTAATTTGATTTTTTTAGATGAAAATTTAAATAAAAAAGTTATGTCTTTACTAAAGAGGAGTATCTTTGGTCTTCAGGGCTTAACCAATTTTTACCTCTTTCTCACTTTCAAATCAGCGGCATATCACTTTTTTTTTCTATTATATTTCATAAAATATCACCACCAACCGTATTTTTTTTCTCACTTCTTTCTCAAATAATTTATTATATCTTAAAATAAACACAAATCCTTTTTTTTATTTAATGGTTGAAAACATGTTTGGACCCAACCTGTCTTTTTCCCCGTTTTCTCACAACGATACAATGGATGATTTTCTCGAGAAAACATTTGTGAAAATTTTCATGTCAAACACATACTAAAAAATGATCAAAAAACTCTAGAGAAAACAATGGTTGGAATCAGGGGCGGTACCGGAAATTTTTTTTCAAAAGGGGCAAAATAAAAAATTCATGAAAAAAAAATCCAAGGATGGGCAAAATTTTAAAAATCCATAAGAAATTTTTAAAAATCCATGAAAATTTTAAAAATACATGACAAAATTTAAATTTCGAAGGTGGGCATTGGCCTCTCTTACCCACCTTTAATACCGCCCCCGGTTGGAATGACCTTACCGGCTTACCC
>JAOXNX010000011.1:21551000-21561455 GCA_028566075.1 Solidago caesia | reverse complement strand
AGAAAAGCGGATTACATAACCCAAATTTACCAATCACATATATATTATCTTTCTTACCAACCAAAATTAAATCAAAATGTCAACTCAAACTTACAATCAATTTAGATAACACAATTACAGGTCGTGCCATGTCGTGTTAACATGTTTCGTGTCAAAATTGCCAGCTCTAAAGGGCGGTACCAAAGGGGGGCAAGAGGGACCAATGCCCCCTTGAAAATTTAAAATTTGTCATTTTGTCATGGATTTTTAAGTTTTTTTTAAGGATTTTTAAAAATTTTCTATTGATTTTTAAAATTTTTCTGATGTTTTGAAAAAAAAAATTCATATATTTCTTAATTTTGTCTTTTCTTGAAAATTTTTTTATACCGCCCCTCCCTAAGCACCAATATAGTTAACTGAAGGACTAGAACTTGAGAATTACTAGACAGGAGGACTTACTCCCGAAGCTTGGAATGATTACAAACACTACTTCCACTCATTTTTACCACTATTCACTAATGTTTTACTCAATGTTTTAAAAACCGGATTTTTCGTTGAACCGGTCGGACCGGTTCAACCGTTTGTTTTTTCTTTTTTTAATAAAAAAATACTACTAAACTTGTTACAATTCATTCAAAAATAATACTAAATAGTTATAATACAAAGAAAATATATGTTTTAATGTTCACAAGCAACTAAAAATAACATTAAAGTATATACATCATCATAAAATTACAAAAGAAATAAATAAAAATTAACCGGTTGGTTCGAACCAGTGAACCGGACCACTAAAAAACCGGTCTCTCGATTGCGCATTGGTCGAACCGGCCGGTCCGGTTTTTAAAACATTATTTTTACTAATAGCCAATTTATTTGAATCACACGTACAAATTGCCAACTTGCATGGTCGTTGAAATTACTAAATTTAATCTAGCAATCAAAACATCAACGTAATTTGGAAGTGTGTTTGGTCACATTTCTGGGCTCGATTTTGCAGTTGCTATACGAGCCTAAGGCGTGTCAAACGGAGAATTGGAGACTTGAAACTTTAGCTTGAGAACCTCATAACACTAATTTGTACTGGAATTGTAATTGATACTTACCTCTCCGGATTTCATGTCAAGACAATAAAACATTACATTTTACTCATAAAGAAGTATTAAATCTGAAATATTTATATTACAAAACACATAAAATGAGTTAAACTAATTATTAAAAAGGATATATCTCTAAAAGGTATAGATTGACGGAGAAAACCTTGATCTTGTGTATATTGTTCATCCAACAAAGAATAACTGACACAACCCCTAACACAGTGGCGCATGTTACGAATGATAAAAGTGTTATAGAGATGCATATGTTAAATGAGCTATCTAAAATACTATATAAAAATGACACTCCATTGTTGAAAGTTATACAAATTCAATATTAGAAATAATCATTATGCTCATATCTGTATACTTAAATACCTACACTACCGCCTTTACATCAATTACCTACGCTACTCACCGCCGCTACCACTACCACCACCACCACCACCAATCGCCATCATCACCAGTCGCTGCTACCGCCACCACCATCAGTCACCGACGCCACCACTACTTCTGCCGCATTGCACAGGTTCTCCTTTAGATAATGTTGATTGATATGTGAGCATATATGGGATTGGGGTGGGGATCGGATGTCTATGCATGTCTCCCAAAAGTAGAAAGTCCCACGCACTTTACTAAACCTATTTTTACTTTTTATTAACCTTGTTATTACATTACTGTAGATCTTAATATAGAAACACAAATATTAGATGAATATTTTATGCAGTATACTATTTTCAGTTTATATTGTCAAGTGATCTAATTTTCTACTCCGTATTAAGGATAATAAAATAATGTCTAAATCTTGATTAAAATCTTATGTTTTTATAATCCTAAACAAGGAATAGAATGATCATACAAAGGATATTTGAAAGCATTAACATAATACCAGCGCAATACGGCGGGACAAATAGTTTTTATAATTTTTTAAGTTTTTTATGATATCCAATAGTATTTTGTTGTACATGATAATATAATGTAAGAAAATATGAAATGGCTTAACATATGTTATTTTTTGTAAAATAAAAAATTAAATAATAAAAGAAAAATATATAGAACCTATATGACCTAACGGATAAATTCACCATGAGTTATAAGTAGATACTCATAGAAGATTTCTCCAGAAATATCACATACACATGACATGGAATCAAAACAAAATTAGGATGGATTGAAAGAAACATTTTACTTTTTGTAAAAGATATAAAACAAAAAGCTACAAACAAAAAAGAAAGATTTCATGGCTTTATCATGGTTGTACTTATCATTGTGCAAACAAAATTGTTTGAAAACTTGAAACAAGTTAGATATTTAACTATTTATTAGAGTTAAAGGTTGGAACGAAGAACTAGAGTAGTTGTCTAGAGATTGAAGCAGTTGTAGCTGAAGGTTTTTTGTTGTATAAAATTATTTGGCAAAATAGCAGGTGTTGGAGTTTATTAATGTAAATTGACATAAAATCACAAACAAATAAAATTTTTAAATATTAAATATAATTATTTAAGAGGTATTTATTTAGTTTTTTAAAACTCCAATTAGTTTCAAAAGCTACTTGAAGGAGCTTTTGATATGAGAGCTTATTTTTTTCAAAAGATCTTAAATTTTTGATATGCTAAACAAGTTTATAAGATTTTTATTTTATAAAATTTATAAATTCAAGCTTCCAAAAACTCATAAAACTATACGCCAAACACTTCCCTTGTCTATTTTTAAAATATTTATATTATGATTATGATAATTATGTTTACTTAACTTTGAAAGTTTCCATTTGATATTCACTATTGTATTTAGAAAAGAGCTCTAACATGTAACGCAACAAATATGGTTAACAAATAATTCTAAACGATAGATGGAAACAAAATGACGACGGACAAACTATTGAATTTTATGACATGACATTGAAGGCAATAAATGATATCTGGTCCCCAAAGATTTTCTATAATAATTTTAAAAAAAATAAAATCATTTTCTTCCTTTTATATATTTTTACTAAATTTTTATTAAATTTTTTTTTGACTGGTGACTTTCGAACAGAAACAAACCTCTAATCACCGTCAAATGGTGAGGTCCTAACTTGACAGTGGATAGTCAGTTGTTTAAACCGAATCACGCTACTACGAGTCGAGTAATAGTGCCAAAGAAAAAACCCCATTAGACTCCCCTAACAACTGAGGATTAACTTTATAGGTGTTTGGAGTTTGAGTTTATATAATGCAAATAATCAGGAAATACTCGTAATAAATTGTTTTAATTCATTCCGGCTATACAAGGTGCTATCCAAAAACAAATAATATGACTAATTTTTGAAGAAGTCAATTATGTCCAAAGGCTACGAGATCCACATTTATTTATTCATTTGGTAGATACATTGTTAAAGGTTTCACGTTCGAATTCTGCTTTTATCGGTAAGATAAATTGTTGGAACCGGCTATAAAAAAAATATAAAAAAAAAATCCGGATAGCCCGTTAAGCCTTAAAAAATGACTTTTGAATAATCCGAAAAGTAAAAATATTCTTGGTTTACCATGGTATATAAGTATAAAAAAAATAAAAGAAACAACAAAAGATATTTTAATTAAAGAAAGCGACTGGTAATAAATCGCCAGATGTTACACCTCTAAATCGATGACGTATCACTTTTTGCATCCTCCCATCCACCTATTCATTCATTCCTTCACTCACTTTTATATCTTCTTCCTGCAAAGATAAACACTAACAGAAACAAAAACCTTACTAAATAAAGTATGCAACCGACAAGCGGTGGTACCACCGGCGCCGGACTATCACGGTTCCGCTCAGCTCCGGCGACATGGATAGAAGCATTACTTGAATCAGAGGAAGATGAAATTATTGATCCACCAAAACCTATTCCATTATTACCGCCTCATACTTCTTCAGCAACTGCCAATTCTTCTTCTAGACTTACTAATAATAATAGTAATAATACTCATTATTTTGATCATAATATTAATAATAATAATATGTTTGTACCTAACCCGGTTGGTCTCCGTAGTCATGACCGGCAAAACAGTTTGCCGGCGGAATTCCTTTCTCAGATCAATTCTTCCGATGCGTTTATGTCTAACTACTCGACCAGTGGTTACGACGTCGGTTTGGATGAATCACGAGTCAAGTTCACTACACAGCTGGTTAGTTATCTATACAACTGTATCAATCTCTGTATCTGTATCTATACACTGTGTATTTTATATAATTAGTCAGAGTAATCAAAGCAGTCAATTACTGTTTATTTAAATGTTGGAAAAACTAATTACGCGTTGCTTATTTGAAATATATATTTAAGTATCGATATGGATAGATATAGATAGATACAGGTACGTACATCTAATATAATATTGATATTAATTTTAGTTTTATAATTGTTGATTTAATTTAAATATGATTTGAAGGAGGAGATTAGAGTGTGCTAAGAAGTTGTTTAATTAATGTTACACATGATTGCAACTTGTGTTTTTAAATATTTAATTATACATATAGATAGTTATATGTATATCTAACCTTGATTATGATGTTTATAAACAGAGATATGACTGGAATGTTATTTAGAATGGAGATGAGGGTGAGATGCTAACTGGTTGTTGAGTTAATTAATGCTAAAACATATGATTACAACTTACTTATTAGTGTCTCTGTGTGTGTTTGTGTGTAGTATATGATATTGATTTTTGTTTTAAAGTTTTGATTTGATTTGAATGTTTAAAATTAGAGTGGAGATCAAAGTGCGTTGTTGGATGTTGATATGGACAAACTATTGGGGGATTCTGTGCCGTGTAGAGTACGAGCAAAGCGTGGTTGTGCTACTCATCCACGGAGTATTGCCGAGAGGGTAAGTTTTTTGTATTATGGTTTTTGAAATGGTGATTAGTAACTAATCGACTAAAGTGTGGTGGATGTAATTTGTGTTCAAAGGTTAGGAGGACTCGAATCAGTGACAGAATAAGGAAGCTACAAGAACTGGTTCCAAATATGGATAAGGTAAACTTGTTCTAGACAGCTTTCCATTTTTAGAAACTGCTTTAGATTTTAATGGAGACACTGTACTTGCTTTCCAGTCTTACTGAGGACTAGTCATATGCCACTAGTGAAGGTACTTAAATTCAATTTACCTATCATGTCAAGAGGCCTACATTTTGAGTCCAAAAATTGTTTGAATTCTGTTCCAAATTTTATCATGTATTTTTCTGTATGTATCATTTGCTATAAGTTTACTGTGGTGGTAATATCTTCATTGAAGTATGAATTATCTATGTCAATTTTTTAAGGTAGTGGTTGTTCTTTTGACATTAATAGTTGGCATCTTTCTTGTTTCGGGAAGACAGAGGATTGCTTGTTATTCTCACGTGGGCTTTAAACCCAAATGAGCAGTTCATTTATATATGCTCCCTCCTTGGGAAAATTTTATTTTCTGTCTATTAACATTCTTGTAGTTTTGCAAGGCTTGAAAGTTGAAATATTTTATATTAGTAGCTTCGTATTGTTTATCACATATTCGCATATATAAGAAGAACAACATTGCACAACTCCCTTTGAATGAGAATTGAATCTTTGGTAGGATTTGATCATTAGCGACACGTTGAGAATGGAATGGTGTCAAAAGTTAATATAGAAAAGATGTCGCTATAATTGCTATATTGGTATTAAAAAATGTCTTTATTGAAGGTAGGCGTATGAGGTTCTATGCACACAGCTCTTTGAAATGTCTCATGTAAGAGCGTATAGTGAACCAGGTTTCATTCTTGCATCTTAGCCTTTTAGGCCACCGGCATGTATAGATTTAGTTTCTCTTCCCTTTCCACCCCTTTCTGCAGGATTAGTGTATAACGTTAGAGTTTGCAATTAATTCCGTTAGTTATTTAACAAGTATAAAATCATTCCTGGTCCTACCAAATTGCCTCTGGTCCAGTGGTACCGCCAAGTTGAATTAAATTTTCAATGTCATGATGCATGCTTGCTTCCAGTTTAATTCAACATGTTTGACTTAGTTGTCCTTACACCCATGTTTGCAAGGTGTTTATTTGTCAATAGTATGCAGCCTTTCTTTGGTTAGTGAAAAATGTTTACTGGCTTAGGGGTCAAAGATTTTACCGACCCTTATATACTTTTTGACTGCTCTCTATTTCTCTATCATTTCCAAAATTGCAGAGCAAATTAAACAAAACATATGTAAAGGGCATCCAAATATACATGATCATCCCACATTATTTTTATTATAGAATAAGAAACATTGTCACTTTTTCACCACATGACCACTGTTCTGATTGTACAGCTAACATATAATTTAAATCTGATAGCCACATAACCAAATATCATAAAACGGACATAGTTGCATATTCTTTTGTGTTCTTTTCTTGTGTCTTGCAATCCGTTAGTCATCTTTGAGTTGGAAACTATGGGTAGAAGTAGCACCAGGTCTGCCTCGTTCTGGCAATATGATGTTGCTTCACTGTTTTCTTTAGCTTAAAGTTATTGAGAAGTTCTAATTTGTAATGGGGTTTTGCTGCAGCAAACTAATACAGCAGACATGCTTGAAGAGGCGGTTGAGTACGTCAAGTTTCTGCAAGGACAGATTCAGGTATAACTTGTCACTCCAATTCAATTAACTTTAAGTATTGTAAATTACATATAAATGGGTGGATATAGGTTATGTTTTATCACTGAGTCAAATGGAATTAGTTGCCTGTTCAAAAAAATAAAATGAAATGGAATTAGGTGCATAATTTATAGCTAAAAAAGAACGGGTTGAAAGTCATCCAAAGAGTAATCAAATGCATAGAACCTCATAAATAGTCCCTTTAAAAAGTTGGATTTTAATGATAATAATACAGTTTTGGTAAACCCCTATTTGACACGTTTAAAATGGATAAAATAGTGTGTAGGTTATCCCGATCCGTTTTGACTCAAAATAACACGTTTGTCGTTTGGACACGAACCCATTTCGACATGTTACCTAATCTGCACATTTTGCGATCTCTAAATTTAAACAATGTGGTAGATTAATCATGTGGAAAAATCTTAGTTGACATATGCAATGAAGGTGCAGTTTGATCAGGTACAAATAACACCCATATTCCATATGCAGGAACTAAGGGGGCATCGAGACAAATGCACATGCTTAGCTAAGTCTTAATTGCAAGAAGTCTGTCACCAGTTCTCAACATGGTCTCAAGGAACAAACGATGCTCTTTATCTTGTGAAGCTTCCTTCGTACTTAGTTGCTTAACAGAACACTTGATATCTGTTGTTTCCTGTTCAGGAAAATAGCAACAGAAGTCAGAAATGAGTAAATTTGGAGTTATGTGATGGGTGGTATTATGAGTTCCATATGTGTTTTTGTTGGGTGTAGGGTTTTGTTAATTAGTTATGTGTAGTAGTAGTAGTAAACGTATGTAGGAAAAATGGCCGCTTGTGTATGCTGGCTGTTGCTATTTTTCGTACTCCCCTTAATTGGATGAAGTTGGAGCATGTATGCCATAATGCTTAATTGGTGTAGTGCTTCCACAAAGTGAGTTTAATTTGTGGGAGCGTGCAATGTTATATCGCCTCAACAGTTTGTAATGAATATTTCTTTTCTAGGATATATGTCAGCTTTAATGACGACATATAATGGGATATCTCATGTTAAATCTAACATTAATTAGTGGTCATATTAATTTCTTGATATACAAAAAACAGTATAATTACATTATCAAAAAGACATTTCTTTTAAAGAAAACCACTCTTTCGTATGTGAAGGAATGGACCTCTTTTGTTCTTCGATCGGTATGAGAGGATCATAATCCGTTTGAATGACCCAAGAATCTTGGTGTTTTGATGTTTTTTTTAGAAAAACATAACTAATTTCGAGCAACTTAAATTGTGTGTTCTGTTTAAAGTTGGTTTGGTATCTATGTAGTGTGGTTAAATGCGTGCATGATTAATTTGTTTGCATGATATACCAAGTGATAGGTTGAGTTAAATATTTTTGTTCGTCTCTCAATATGACCTGTAAGGTTTTCGACGAGATTTTGAGACCTTCGACCCTTCAACTCCTAAAAGCAAATTTTGCAACCTCAACCCCCCTCCTAGATTTAAGGAAGATATTTTGAACTCGCAAGAGATTAAAAATATAGAGTTAGGTCATCTCTAATGGTTATTTCAATTTGCCGAAGCACACCAGCTATCTCTAGGGGCGGATCTAGTTAACTGGTAGGTATATCCTACGACCTATCTAAGATTTGAATATGGTTTATAAAAGATACATGATATTTTTAAGGAACTACCTAAGATTTCTGATAGGAACTATGTTAGATACATTTGTGTTACATAGTTAATCCAAAAAAGAAAAAAAATAAATTCCAGCTAATGCTTACAGAAAAGAACACAGACATTGAAGAAAATGAATGCTAATCAAATTTGTTTTCATTATATTATTGTTATCACTTTTTACGTTAGCCCTTAGACTATATGAATTTATTCAAATAAAAGATATGTGTTTTTTTAAACTACATTTTAGTCCTTAGATTTCCAAACTTTTTCCAAGGACACTCCATTTTGTTTTCAAGAGATTCAAGAATATATATTATATATATTGAAAATCTTCTTTTTAATTAAGTCTTTACCTACAAGACATCGACACATTTTGTGTCGTGTTTAAGCGATGTGCAATTACTACTAATGATTTCTAAACAAGTGTTGGTATCATGAAAAACAAAAAGAAATTGTAAAATTTGTATTGAGCCCGGCCAAATTTATTTTTAAACATAGTTGGTATTATGCATCATTCAAAGTTTTATTAATGTTGATGATCTATGTTAATGAAAAACTTTGGTGTTTAGGGGGGCCAATTTTTGATATCACGTAGGGCCTCTAAGATTCACAAGACGAGCCTGCTACGTAGTTAAGGACCTACGTAGTTTCGAATCCTAGATTCGCCACTGGCTATCTCAGCAATACATCATCAAAATGTTTCAACATACTCAACAACCAACATACTGAACTCTTTTTGCCTCTAACCTTATACACTGAAACTCAATTTGTCCATGCCCCATCATTATCTATTTTAAATTAAAAAATACATTATATTAATTAAAAACACATTATATTTTAAATAATTTTTTTATTATATATATAAAACATTATATTAAATAAAAAAACATTTCATTAATAAAAATAATATTAAAAATACATTAATAATAATTTAAAAAACATTATCTAAGTTTAAAAAAAATAAAAAATATAATTCTCATGGAATGTTTGTAAACAAACAAAAAACCAACTTATATCTTCGTAGCAATATGTTATGCGCCGCATCATACATTTGGTGTTTGTCATCGGAACTTTTATAGGAAGACATGGTGTTGGGATGAATGGAATTTCGTATTATTGAATGGATTTGTGAAATAAATGTATAAAACTATAGATATAAAGTTTGAAGGTTGTTGTAGTTAAAATGGTTGAAATGATAGTGTTTTTATAAAGTTTTGAGGTTGCTTTTTTTTCAAAGATTATAAATGATTTTTCAATTTTTTTAAAAGTCTATTGAAAATCTCAAATTACATGGTTGATTTACCTAAATTACCCATCTACATTCAACACACCTACTACCTAACATACATAATCTACCAAAAATACCCATAATGAAATAATTTACAACATCTATCCTTCAACTCTTAAAATAATTAAACTACCCCCTTTTACATCAATTACATTTACATCAATAACCTACACTACTCGCCGTCGTCACCACCACCATCAGTCGCTGCCAACACCACCTGTGGCCGCCATCACCATACCGCCGCCGCTACCACCATTGCCGCCGCATCGTGCAGGCATGAGTCTAGTTTAAACATAAAATGTGACCAATAAAAAAAAGTAAAAAGAATTTTGCATTGAACCACACGGTTTATAGGTTTAGCAAAGAGACAAAACAAATAGAATCTTGGTCCCGCTATTACAATATGTTCACGGTATGCTTGGACGCAAACTGAAGCAACAAGCTAAGAAGCATACTGATGCTCTAATGGCGGCACACCGGGCTCCAGCGTGCCGGTCAGTATGCACGCTGGCATGGGATATCCATTGGAGATAGCCTTATTATCATAAATTGTCTGTGCTTTTTTTCTTCTTCTCATTTTTCATTTTTTTTAAGTTCTCATTTTTAAACCTTTTTTTTAATCATCTTTCATTTCTACGTTTACGGTCTATTTGCTTTTAGATGGTCCTCGTTACGGTGTTAAGTCTTGTGTGTGCTTCACATGAGCATAAATTTGTGTTTTTTCATCTCTCCTTAGACTTTGTGATAACCTTAACATTATATATATACTAAAATGTTATATGCTTTTACAACTTCTTTAAGCATACAATGTACAACCATCTTTAAGCATAC
>JAOXNX010000011.1:21530481-21544905 GCA_028566075.1 Solidago caesia | reverse complement strand
ATTGTTTTATTTGTTTTACTTTAATACTTGTTTTATTTTAACCAGAACCTATATATATATATATATATATATATATTAAAGTCCATGCATTGTAATTCTTGTTGTACTGAGCATATTAATAAAATCCCTAGTTGCATTCATGAATTAGTTCTCACACATTGTGTGAGATACCATGTTAAATTCTCGTGTTCTTTATTTATCTTGTTATTACTTCCGCTATGCCCCCTGATTTCTAGCTAGTGGTTTCGTATCTACTAATCAGAACCCGATTACTTCGTGTTGATTAATTAGAAACGATTCCTAACAATTAAGTTGAGTCTTACCGACCCAAAATTGACACGAAGTTGGTTAAATCGAATTTCTCACATAGATTTTCGATTAGAGCCCGAGAATCAAATACTTGGCTTGTGAAACTCACGAGCCTATCTAAGTTTAAGTTATTTTACATTTTTATCCTTTATATGCTTCATATTCATATTTTCAGATAATTATCTTACTAAGTCATTGATTAGGGCTCAAAAGTGTCGAGTCAAGCTCAAAATTATCGAGTTCACTACTACTAGCTTTGATTATTCATTAACTTATTACTGACAAATGAGGCAAGTCCAACTGAGCTTGAAAGTATATCATCAAACCCATAGGCGAGCATAATAAAAATGATAGCCCCCATGTACAAATTAAAAAAGGAATACCAAACTTACACCTACCATTAGACCATCTTTAACACTTCACTCCCTTCACCTATATTTTTTCTTGTCATGTCAGCATCACCTTCTTACCACCAGCACCTTCTCTTTTTTCCCTTAAGCCTTCACCTTCAAATTTAATATCCCACAATACCATATAATACCAACTTTAAATAAATAATTCAAAAATAAAAATGGACCCCACTTTCATTCTTTTATCTAGGTGAACATAATCACCTTTCCCATTCACCTTCTATCATCACCTACCCCCCCCCCCCCCCCTTAACTCTTCATCCCTTTCATCTTCTCTTCACATACCCTTTTCACCTGCCTTTACAAATGGTCTTATAAAAACCCAATATATTACAAGAGGAATCCAAAATTTTGTTTTTTTCTTTGAAATCTGGCAAATTCTTAATATTCAGAAAAATAAACTATAATAATCCAATGACATGCATTGTACAAGTACGATGTAATTTTAAAAAATTTTAGTCAATACAATGCAAAATGTAAACAGTTGAGTTGAACAAATTAATAATGGGCTAATCATCTGTGCTGTTAACTACAGGGATGTTAGCTGCAGCAAACATGAAAATCAAGAGGGGTTGTTTACATTTATAAACTAAAAAAGTTAATGTGTAATTTTTTAAAAAAATTATTTTTTGCTGCAGCTGCAGCCAATTGCAGATTTCATTTTCCCATTAATAATATGCATCTCTCTATTATTATATGAATCTATTGGGTTAAATATTAAAAGGTTTATTTCATTATCACATCTTTACAACATTAGATCTTTACAGTTACAAAGTTAACATATATATATATATATATATATATATATATATATATATATAGAGAGGGTTATTTAAGAACCCTTAAAATAAAATAAAAAACGCGAGAACCATTCTCAGCCACACATTTTTCTTCCCTTTTTTTCATTCACTTACACATGTGTAAGTGACGCGGTGACATTTTCGTAAATACGGACTCTTTTTATTTACTTTCACATGTCTTACACATGTGTAAAACAGTATCATTTAAAATCAAATGCACTAGTTTACACATATGTAAGTAAATGAAAGGAGTCACTATTTACGAAAATGCCACCGCATCACTTACACATGTGTAAGTGAACGGAAGAAAAAGAAGAAAAATGTGTGGCTGAAAATGGTTCCCACGTTTTTTTATTAAGGGTTTTCAGAATAAATCACCCCTATATATATATATAATTAAAACTATAAGTTAAAAAAGTTCAATTTTTAAAATAATATCATTGTTTATCTCCCCTTCTCTAAGTACACCACCTGACCACCATGACAAATCATTATCGTTCTACGACTCTACGTAGTATGACACCATCACATTAAATCAACGTATTCTTGTTAAAAGTTTTAAACATATGTTTTGGGGTGATCCGTACATAATTTTTTTTTTTAACCATATACCATCAAATATGTTTCACAATATTGTATAATACAACACCCTCACACACGTTTGGTAGTGTAAAGCTAAAGAAAATCATCCTTATGTTTATGACTTAAATTTTTAAGACTTTGTTTTAAACTTAGAATTTAAAATTTTAATGACTTGACAGACTTGTCGGTTGTCGCTTATCATGCGATATGAATAATGATGCTAGTATATTTATGAAGAAAAATAGAAATAAAAACTTCCATTAAAAAAAAAGTATGTTTATAGGGTTGGGCCTTAGAAGCCCATAAATGTATGGCCCAAAGTAAAATATACATATATGGGTAATTTGTATTACAGCCTTCTTTCCTTTCGTTCTTTATAATAAAAACCAAAAACATAATCAAATCAAAGAAAGAAAACTTTATAATTCTTGCGTGGGTTTCTTGCTTGGAGAGAAAGAGACTAAAAAACCCCTCAAATTCATCCCAGTTTTTCTGTTATAATAATTCTGATTCTAATTCTAATTCTAATTGTATTATGGATCCTGAACCAGCAGCTAATAATGCTAACCATGAAGCCCCTTTGAAAAAAGATTCCAAGAAAAAAGATGATAAGAAAGATGAAGATCTTGTAAGTCTGCTTAATTTTATTTTATTTTTCTCCTTTTTATTGAAAAAAAATCTAATCTTTTTTTATTTTTTGAAATTATAAAATTGATATAGTCAGAGGAGGATTTGGCATTGAAACAGCAATTAGAGCTGTATGTTGAAAGAGTTCAAGATGTTGATCAAGCTTTACAAAAAGTTGCACTTGAAAGCATGAGGTGTGCTATTACTACTGTATTTTTTATTTTTTCAAAATTTTTAAGGAGGTTAATTTGTGGATTATTTGTGTTGATAAGTTTCTGGGTGTGGTTATAATGAGGTCTTCTAGGTTAAAGTGCCTGAAAGTTTCGATTTTTAGGTTGTTATGAGGGTTTCTTGTTATATTTGGCCAAGTAAGTGTAAGTTAGGATTTTACGAAAACTATTTTAAAGCTTCCCAGATGTTTCTTTAAAAGACAAGGTGTTGGTAAGTGACATTATGCTTGTAGTTGTGAGTCGTTGGTGTGTATGTGTGCTCGGTTAATGACTTAATGTACGTGATGACTGATGAGTAGAATCAGTAGATATTACCATACAAGACCCTGTTAACAAGTTGAACTTTTGTTGTCGAAGTTACTTGATGGATTTGTGCTGTCTTATTTATTGGATTGGTAGAGTAGTGCCATGGTTTTGAGGGAAAATAAGTTTATTGATTTGGAATGCAGTTTACGGTTACTTTAATTTAGTTTGCTTTGTTGCAAGAAACCCCTTTTGTATGATGTTTAGTTTTAGTTATTTGTTTGAGATAAGGTGTAGGAGCGTGTAACTACTTCCCTCAAGTGGTTCTTTGCATGCCAGCAGGAGGCTTGGTTAAGATGACCACTACATTAAAGCTTGTCTTTTCGGCTCATTTGTAATTATTAGACATGTATATATTTGTATCCAATAAAAAGTAATTTGGCCTGTAATACTAACATTGTTCATTATTTACTTGTAGACACGAAATTAGGACATCTACAAGTTCTATGACTTCGGTTCCAAAGCCACTGAAGTTTTTGCGTCCGCATTATGGAACGCTGAAATCATTTTACGAGACAATGCCAGATTCAGATTTGAAGGTGCTTTTTTCATTTTGTAGCATCATACATCTTAATTTTTCTTCAGAGTTTCTGACCAGCTTAATTTTTTTGATGCAGAAATTGCTTGCTGATATTCTTTCAGTTTTGGCTTTGACTATGTCCGCAGAGGGTGAGCGGGTAAGATCCATGCACATAAAGTTATTTACATTTTCTAGGTTGAATCTAAAATTCTAATTTCATTACTGATTGGTTTAGGTTGTAATACATAATTCTAACTTTTCCAAGTAGTTTCTGCCATATGTTGGTATTTGGTGATTAGTTCTTGCTTGCGAATGTGTGTTCGCTTTATGGTAACCTTTTACATTGATGTTGTTTTGGTTTTGTGTTCTGCTACTGATGTCTTTTACATTTTTGTATTTCAGGAGAGTTTAAAATACCGATTGCTGGGTTCTGAAGGTGATATTGGCTCCTGGGGTCATGAGTATGTTAGGTAAGCACATTCTCCCCTTACAACTGTCAAAAACAAAAAAAGATTTTTGCATAAGCAAGACACTAAATGTGTCCTTGCATGCTCTGCTATTACAAATGAAAATTTTGGGCTTATGTATTCACGCCGATTGTCTCGTCTCTATAGGAATTTGGCTGGTGAAATTGCACAAGAGTATTCCAAAAGAGTGGTGCGCTTTACTACCTTAACTCTATCGTTTATCTAATAAAATTTTCTATCTATCTGCTTAAGACACCCAAGACGGTCTAGTTTTGTGAGACATTACTTGGTATGGTTTTGGGACAAACTGCAAAGTGATTGCTAATTGCCTCTTCCTTTATCTCCTGCTTTATTTGCTCTGTTCATCTGCTGTAGTTGCAGAAATATCTCACTATACTATCCGATACTATCCGATAGCCCCTTCACTCATCATTATCAATATATAAGTTTAGAGCCACCATGTGTACCAATGAATATCAATGTTTTAATGATGCTGACTTTTGTTTTGACATTGTTTTTTTTCTTTCTACAAGTATGAAAGGTTGTGTTATGAAATCGGTTTCTTTTTATAGTTGCGAGGAAAAGCTGTACAGAAATATGTCCTATTATCAATACCAATGCCTAATATTATTGTGGTTGATGATAGATTTGTATCGATGGTATTGTAAAAGAACTATTCTTGTGTAATTATGGTTTCCCCGAACTTTCAAATTCTTTTATAGTAATTGTGCTATCTGATTTGATAAGCATGCTACGTTAAGTGTATCCGTTCTGTGTTTTGTTTTACATATTATTTATATTTTCATGACTTTGTGGTAATTCAGAATGAGGAATCGACCGTTAATGATCTAATAGAGCTTGTGGAACAAATTGTTGCTTTTCACATGAAGGTATGGCTTATCTGATTTTATATTTTAAATGTTGCTATATCTTTTCATTTCGACATTTTTGAATTGTTTTTCTCCATGTTGGTATATTTTATAAAATCATCTACCTCTAATTTCTGTATTTCAGCATAATGCTGAACCTGAGGCTGTAGATCTGCTGATGGAGGTATTCTACTTCACAATTTTTGAGATACTTGATCTATTGGTTATATAGATGAATATGAATCTGAACTCTTTTCAAATTCAGGTTGACTATCTTGATCTACTACCGAAACATATCGACACAGCAAATTACAAAAGGACTGGCCTATACCTAACAAGTTCAGGGAGGTAAACTATGAATATGAATTACTTGTCTTAATGCATGGCTTCATAATTTTCTTGTATCTTGATGTTTACTCCATGAATTTATCCTTCTCTACCTTGTCATATCATAAACTTTTATACTGCATTTAATTGTTTCACTTTTTATTTTCTAAAATTGTGTAGATACCTCCCTGGACCAGATGACATAGCAGTTTTGGACATTGCATACACAATCTACATGAAGTCTGAAGAGTTTCCAAGGGCACTTCAGATTGCACTCTATCTCGACAACATGCAGGTTTGGATACGTTTTCTTACTTTGTGTATGATGACGTATAACCTTTAGAATGCCTCAAATTGGTGGATTGTTTTTTTCCTTGATATGTTCATACAGAGGGAACTAGGATCAACAGTCTTTTGAGTATCCATGATGTGGACTTGCTCTTGATGAAGTATTGTTGTATCTGTATTCTGTGGATCATATTATGTGAACTAGTTTGCTTCCCACAATTTGTACATGACTTACTACAGTATTGTACTAAATTAGGAGTTCGCTAATTTTGATACAGCTATGATCCAGATTTAAGTTATCCTGTTAATGTTCTTGCTAAGGGAAGTTCTAAAGATACAATCAAGATAATTTTTGTTAGTTAAAAAAATATTATGACTGGAAGTGACATTACTTTTCACTTGTATGTTAGGATAGCTGTTAGTAACTGCGTGCCCATGTAGTGAGTGATTTTGTTTTTCCTCTTTGGACTATGGTTTCTGTTCTAATACTACACTGGATGTTTTTTTGCAGCATGTTAAACAAATTTTCACTTCTTGTCCCGATCTTTTGCAAAAGAAGCAGTTTTGCTACATTCTTGCTCGTCAGGTAATTTGTGATCCTTATCCCCCTTTTTGTTCTATCAACATCCTACAGCTACAAATGATGCATGGTTTTTTCAAGGTTATTGATACTCACTATATGCAGGGATTAAGTTTTGAGCTTGATGAAGAGATGTGTAGCGATGATGACGACAGGGAGGCCTTGCAAGAGATCATCAACAATACTAAGTTAAGTGAAGGCTTTCTTACTCTTGCTCGAGATATTGAAGTGATGGAGCCCAAATCTCCTGAAGATATATATAAGGTCTGGACCATTGATCATGAATTCATTATGTCAAATATTTTTTAGTAATGTAGCAATCTTGTATATCCTTTAGTAATTCGTTCTTTTATCATCTAGGCGCATTTACTTGATGGTCGGGCGAGTGCTGGTGCCAGTGTTGACTCGGCCAGGCAAAACTTAGCAGCGACGTTTGTGAATGCATTTGTGAATGCTGGTTTTGGCCAGGTAGATTTATTGTCTAAATACGTATATTCAAAGTTTTTCATGC
The DNA here is from genome assembly GCA_028566075.1 of Solidago caesia. NCBI lineage: Eukaryota > Viridiplantae > Streptophyta > Magnoliopsida > Asterales > Asteraceae > Solidago > Solidago caesia. Next base: position 21,538,082 of record JAOXNX010000011.1, on the reverse strand, counting down.
CACTTTTTGTAATGCCCCTTTTCTTTCTCCTCTTTCAAGGATAAATTAATGACAGTCCCAGCAGAGGCTTCAAGTGGAGGCTCTTCTGGAAATTGGCTTTTTAAGAACAAAGAACATGGGAAAGCCAGTGCCGCCGCAAGTTTGGTACGTACAAGCCGTTGTAGTTCTCTTGTTCTAATTTAAGATATATATGTAAAGATCACTTGCTAATGAACTGTAGTTTCTGTTTGTATCATCTTAGGGAATGATTGATCTTTGGGATGTTGATGCTGGGCTTGCCCAACTCGACAAGTACTTCCATAGCAATGATAATCATGTAATAGCTGGTGCATTGTTAGGCGTCGGAATTGTAAACTGTGGCATCAAGAATGACTGTGATCCTGTGAGTACTCCTAACCCCTGATCTTTAAATGTTCATAGCAGATTGACTGTGAAGTTCTCTTTGATATTTACGATTGTTGCCCCTTTCAGGCCTTGGCCCTTCTTGCTGATTATTTGGACAAAGAAGATTCTTCTATTAGAATTGGCGCTATAACTGGTCTTGGACTTGCATATGCAGGAACCCAGAATGAACAGGTATCCTAAAGTTTCTCTACTCACCGAGTGGACATAAATTGCATTTTTATTTTCTATATTTTTCGTTCCCTGACTTTGAAAATACTGTTAACTCTCACTATAACATCTGTTCACTTTATATAACTAGATTAATTCTTTTTCAGATTCGTGACAAACTGACTCCCATTCTTGGGGACCCGAAAGCACCACTAGATGTTATTGCTTTTACAGCAGTTGCATTAGGTTTGGTGTATGTCGGTTCTTGTAATGAGGAGGTTGCTCAGGCAATAATTTTTGCACTCATGGATCGAAGCGAGTCAGACTTGGGGGAGCCATTCACCCGACTATTACCTCTTGGCTTGGGTCTTCTTTACCTTGGGAAACAGGTAAGAAGTACAATCAGTAGATGAAAATAACTTTGAGTATCTACTGTAATATACTAGCAAGCAGTAATTTTGAAATTTGTGTTCGAATAACAGGATAGCGTGGAAGCTACTGCTGAGGTATCTAAGACATTCAATGAAAAGATCAGAAAGCATTGCGATATGACGCTGTTATCTTGTGCCTACGCTGGAACAGGAAATGTTTTGAAGGTAAAATACTGTTTAAGATATGGGTGGCACTTTGCCCCATTTACATGAATTGGTTGATTTGGATTGTGTTTTTATGCCAGGGATTGATCCCTGGACTTACATCCCAAGAGGCAGGAGCTTCTATCAAGTGGGTGTGGGCTGACCCCACATTGGCCAACACTAACTTGTTTTGACCCATTGCATGTTTACCCAATCAATCATAGTCTTACCATCCTTATTTTAACTGATAAAGTGTAACTCCTACAAAGAAATCACTTATGGTTTTCTTTTTTTTTCTCCCCCATAGGTTCAACACTTTCTTGGTCAATGTGCTCAGCACCTAGAAAAGGGAGAAACGTTTCAGGGTCCAGCTGTGCTGGGTATAGCCATGGTAGCTATGGCTGAAGAACTAGGCCTTGATATGGCAATCCGTTCGTTAGAGCATCTTTTACAGTATGGAGAACAGAATATAAGAAAGGCAGTTCCATTGGCTCTTGGTCTTCTCTGCATATCAAACCCAAAGGTGCTAAATTATGTATTCAAATATTCTTGTTGCATTAGTGAATTTTGTTGTATGTGAATCTTAATAATAATGTGTACTGTTTCTTTTGGATTAGGTTCATGTGATGGATACATTGAGCAGACTCAGTCATGATGCTGATACAGAAGTAGCAATGGTAGGATATTAGTAATTACTAGCTCAAATGTCCAATATTTGTGCTCAACAGCATGACTGACTTGAGGTATTGTGCTGTACAGGCGGCAGTTATATCTTTGGGGTTGATAGGTGCAGGAACCAACAACGCTAGAATTGCTGGCATGCTTCGGAATCTTTCAAGTTATTATTACAAAGAAGCCAATCTTCTCTTCTGTGTAAACTTCTCTATGCTAATCAACAAACACTCTTCCAATTTTTGTAATTACGAGGCAATAAGGGCATTATTCAAATGTTTTGTACCTTTTGACTGGTGCAGGTGCGAATTGCTCAAGGTTTTGTACATATGGGGAAGGGTCTGTTGACTCTTGCTCCCTATCACTCTGAACGCTTCTTATTATCTCCGTACGTATACATTAAACGTGTATAACTTTCTCCTCATCATTTCAGATATAGATTATTCATGTATCCCATTTTTCCTTGCAGGACGGCCCTGGCTGGACTTGTGGTACTGCTGCATGCATGTCTTGATATGAAAGCTATCATCTTGGGAAAATATCACTATGTTCTCTACTTTGTAGTTTTGGCAATGCAGGTTTGTATTATTATTCTATCTTCTATTTTCGTCTTCTATTACACAAGCTGACTACCGTTTGTGATTTTACTTAACAGCCTAGAATGCTGCTGACAGTTGATGAGAACCTGAAACCATTGTCGGTACCAGTTCGGGTAGGTCAAGCTGTCGATGTTGTGGGCCAGGCAGGTCGACCCAAGACAATCACTGGGTTCCAGACTCATTCTACCCCGGTTCTCTTGGCTGCTGGGGATAGGGCTGAACTTGCAACAGAGAAGTACAAGATCTATCATTACTTTTTATTCTTAATTTTACGAAGGAATTTCTATAATATTTTGGTAACTTGACTTTCAATGCTTTCTATGCAGGTATATCCCCCTCTCCCCTATTCTGGAAGGATTTGTTATTTTGAAAGAGAACCCGGATTACAGGGAAGAAGTCTAGATGATTGATTCAGGGTTGAGAACAATAGAAATCTAAAGCAACATGCCGCCTTTAACCTGGGTCTGATGCTGATGAAGTTACATCTTGTTCTATGTTATGGGTTTAGGCTTTTGTGGCATTTTGCGACATGTTGGCTATGTAGCTTGTAAATCTTTTTGATTGATTTTCAGGCTTAAGTTTGACGTCGGTGTTAAAATAGACTTACGTTTTGGACGGCTGTATTGCATATCATGAACTTGTTGTATACACGTTTCAGTTAATCCGCTCACAAGGAAGTAGGTGATTCTTTAATAGCGTGTCCCCAGTTTTGTTTACTTTCAATTATTGTTTTAGCAGATCGTGTGTTATTTATCGTGTCTTGATTTGATATTGATGCATAGCATCCTAAGCAAACAATTAATGGTTGTGTTCCCAAATATCATTTCGTAAAGCAAAAGTCAATCTTTTATATCCACATTGTTACAATGCAAAATATCAATCAAAACAGGTATTCTGGTAAAACGTTTCGGGTCACTTTGGGACATGGTTTGAGAAGTTATTAGCCGGTTTTACATAGTTCGTGTCTTTGATACATGTTTATGACTTTCATATTATCCTAGGCTTTTATGACAGCAACATTATATTTGCATCTCGATTTAGAGGCTACATTCCTGGTTTTATCTCAAACATCTTAGACATTGTCTTGCCTGAATGAATTCATTACATCAATGCTACAAAACAATTACGAAAATTAGTGCACATACTTCTAATAAAATACCAAGTGGGTTGAATATCGGACCTTCTTTTTAATCCTTTAGACCAAATGTTAAAGATATTAACCTTTTCAACTCGTTAGTCAAATTTTGCTAACCCATTATCATTAGTCAAGTTTACTAATTATGAGTCAATTAAATATGTGACTTTGTGCCCCACTTGTAGCTTACTTTACGAATTTATGGTAAATGACATATCAGATTGAAATTCATTTTCTATTTAAATTACTATATTATTTTTTGTCAAAAGGGTCTTGGTCCATTGGTCAAGGAGTTTTCCCTTAAGAGGTTTCTTTTTGGGGGCGCAGGTTCGATCCTTGTTAAGGAAGGGGTCTTCACAACGCTATATCCATCCAAGACATGGGAGAGCCAACCTTTTAGTGCATTGTCAAAGATTCGAAGCCGGGTAGACTTCACCAATTTCAGAGGTTAGAGGTTGTTGCCAGTTCTTCTACCATAGGAAAAAAAAAAGAAATCAACTTTTATCTATTTCACTAAAAGAAGTTTAAACTCATATCAGTTAAAGGATTCCAAAATAAGTTTTTACATGGTCATATAAGTGTTATTATGCTTTACTTTTAGCCAAATTCGACTTTTAATTCCTTCAACTTTTTTCAACTCAATGCTTAAACTTACGTAGCTCTTATTGATCAATTAAATTATGAGAGTAAAACTTCTTTTTTTTTAAGATTGACAAACTATCATACTCCTAAACTACAGAAATGTCTAGGATGCAACCCATGACTTCCGAAAATACCCTCACCCCTCCTCCTTCCCTTAATCCACCCCCATAAATGTGAGAAGTGAGACTCGAATCCGATTAGAAGACCTCAAGGTCAAAGACCTTAAACTTGTTCCAGCTAGCGAAGGCTTTAACAATAATCACCCCTTTCATCTTTTCACAATTTTCTATCATTTGTCCTGTTTAGTACTTAATATCGATGGGATTCTCTATAGATACTATTCCTAGTTGATCCCATTGATGAACTGCTCATGTGGGTTTGAACTTCTAGTTACGGCTGATGTTGTTGGGCTACAAGCAATGTTTTAAAAATATGTTTGAATCGGTCGGTTTAACCAGCTGAACGTGTACCGGTCGGTCGATCGGTTTAACTAGGAACGGTTTTTAAGTTCAACCGGCTAAAGGTTTAACCAACTGATTTTCTGGATGGTAAACAACCGGTTTTTTATAAATAGAAAAAACTATGTAGTTTTTCTTTTATAATTATTTAGTCTTTTTTTACAAAAAAATTTCTTTTTAAGGAAAAACCTTTTCTAGATGTATTTTCGTATACTTTAATGTTATGTTAAGTCGTATGTAAAGTTTAAAAACAAAATTTTTGTGTTGGATTCTAACTATTTAGTATAATTTTTGAGTGAATTGTAAGTATATTTAGTACAGTTTTAGTAACATTTTTATTGAAATATAGGTTGACTAATCAATTCGATTATATCAACCGGTTCAACTGCTCCAATCAAACTAAAATATCTATTTTTAAAACATTGACTACAACTCTACAAGCTTAATGGTAATGAATACCTACTCATTAAAAAGACAAATTAAGTGGGTTGAATTCCTGAGAGTTGACTGCCGAGGTTTGACGACCGAACCTTCTTATAAACCCATTAGACCCAATTCCAAGGATATGCTAACTTTTCAACTCCCTAGTCAGATTTGCAACCCATTACGTACATTGGTTATTAAGTTTACAATTTATAAGTCAAATATATATATATATATAGGGTAAGGTTACTATGCGAAGCCTCTTAAAGTGCGAAATGTGCGAATGTTTTTTTTTTTTTTTTTTCACACCACCACCACCACCCGCCTTCTTCCCCACCACCCCCACCATCGCCGAAAACCGTGATACGGTACAGACGGCAACCCTTTATCGAACGGCTACGCCGTTCAGGGGGGCTTCGCCCTTACCGGTCGTAGACCTTAAGGCATTTATAAAGGAGTTGGAAGCCGGACGCAACTGGGAATGGTCTGGATTTGATGGGCGGCGACCCTGATCGTGTGGTGGTTTGATACGGTACGGGCGCTGCCCTTAGTGCCATGGCTCTGCCATGGATGAATGACAGGGATGAAGTTAAGATGCATCTTAGTTAACACTAAAATGCATCTTAGTTACTAAGATGCACTAAGATGCAATGCATCTTAGTAACTAAGATGCATTTTCAGTGTTAACTAAGATGCATTTTAATAGTAACTATTAAATGCATCTTAGTTAACACTAAAATGCAGTGTCGATTGAAAAAAAGAGGTATTTTTTCCAACCGACACTGCATTTTAGTAATATTTAAGCTGCATTTTAGTGCATTTTAACACACCTCGCACACTTCGCATTTTAAAACACTTCCTACAGGAACCCACATCTATATATATATATATATATATTATACTTTAATTCTAATTAAATAAATATTGTTATATTTGACTAATTATATAAAATAGAAGGACAAATGTTATGTTTGACTAATAATTAAGTCAATGATAACATCATTATTTAGATTTAAAAGTTGTAATTAAAAATTGAAAATCATCTAGGGTTTTTTTTTTCTTTCAATTTTTATTTTAACATGCTTTTATGTATATATTGGTAGATGTAAAAAGTCAGGTGGACCAACATCACCGGTTCATCTACAACCAATTTTCATTAGAAGTGAATGGCCTATCCTTTAAGATTTATGGCATATCGTTATCCATGGACTTAAAGGAATAGAAACATCTTACTGGTCGTCATTTAACAAACCATAGTTTAAAATGAGTGGTCTTTATAAAATACTTGCGGGACACTGGTGTAAACACCAATGCACTTAGTATACTGATAAGGTCAATCCAAGTATCGTTCTTGACTGAGAGTGACAAGATATACAACAGTGATACATAAGATAATATCCTAAGTGGAATAGGTAATTGCTAATATGTTGTAAAGATGTAAAATATAACATACACTACTAACAAATAACAATCAAAGGTGATGGTCATTTGGACAGATCGTATGTGTTTCGTTTGTTCAACTAGATCTAGAACTATTACTTAATATATGTGTTCTAAACACCTGCTCGCGACCCGTATACTCTGTTATATATAATTTCATGGTCTTTATTAATGAGTTGTTTGTTAGTGTGTATGCGTTGTTCTAAGTCATCCATACTCATGGAAGGTACAAATCAATCTGGTAAGTATAGTCCCCAATGCACGATGGCTTTTTTTTTTTGTCATAATACAGTACTTTGTACTCCCCCAATGCGTCAGGTATTCTAAAAACCCTTGAATAGATGACAAAGTCAACCACACCACTTGTAGGCCTAAGAAAGGATCTGAGAGAACACACATGGACCAACATGCTTGTGGTCGCAAGTTATGCACCGCTGCATGCAAAATTAACAAGAAGTGATTGCACATCTAGTCACTCCAAGAACCTAACTAACACACACCGACCAACAACAGCCCCTTTTATCAACAAAACTTAAATGACTAAAATCCCATCATCTCATCCAATTAAATCAAATGAGTCAAACAACCTCACACAACAATACCATCCTATTCCTAATTGCATGTGGATTGTTACGCGAGTATCATGATTACCCGTGTAACCTACGCCTACATGATAGTCCCAAAGGTGTCTACCATGGGATAAGATTAACAATTTTTTGTGTCAGTTATACTCGAGTATTACTGCATCTGGTTATATGATATTTTATTAGGGATAAGTACCCCGGAATATAATTAACTATGACCAAAAGTACATAGTAGTCAATTGCATGTACTTTTGAAACTTTATGGTACGTATCGAACTTCAATCCTGTGCATTGTAGGTAACGAACTTTCAAACCCTGGTTATTGTATGTATCCGGGTATATGTGGCAACCATATAAGCTGCCATGTCCAATGTGACATTGTCAGTTTGTAAGTTTTTGATTGATCGGGCACATACAATAACCACAATTTGAAGTTCATTACATAGAATGCACAAGATTGAAATTCGATACACACTATGACAAATCGTGTAAAGTGGTTTACATTATGAGGTACTAGGCCC
>JAOXNX010000011.1:21475999-21489840 GCA_028566075.1 Solidago caesia | reverse complement strand
TGAATGGAACTAGGAGAAGAAAAGATGAAAACCACCAACTTCCTTTTCTTCCTTCTTCAAAATCGGTACACACACACATGCACAAGAAAGTTTCTCACTTGATACTACTAAGAGGATGGATCTTTTAATCTTTAAGAATGGATTGCTAGAAATGAAATGGTAATAATTTAGATGGAAAGGAGAGATTTAATTGAAATGATGAAGAATGAGATGGAGTGTTGAAGAAGATGAAAGAAAACCATCAAGCAAGTATGGGAGGGCATACTTCACGTGCCCTGACTTTTAATCCAAATAGGTGGGTATTATACCCACTATCCATTAAAGTTCCAACTAATAAATCTTTCTTTCTCAAAATAAAATACTAGGAACTTACCTTAAAGATAAAACTACAAAAATGGGTTATTTTATTACCTTTAAATCTCTGGGGTGTTACATCTTTACATCAATTACCTTTACATCAATTACCTTTATATCAATTATCTACACTACTCACCGATGCCACTACCACCACTACTAGTCGCCGTCACCACCACACCGCCGTCACTACCTTCGCCGCCGTATTGCGTAGACATCCATCTAGTTTGTATAAATTGAAAGAAAAATTCTTTATAAGAAATAGATCATTTTTGTTCTAAATAAAATTTTTGAATATATAAATGAGATTTGCTAACTAGTGCCCCGGGCGCACAAGTTAGTGTACATTTAATAAAGTCAGAGTTTTCTAAAAAATCAATAAATATAATTAATGCTTATTAATTCAATCTAAAAGTGCATTTAGTTTATTTATTTTTTCATTTTAAAATGAATAATAAATACTATTTTTATATTTTAAAAAACTTTGAGTACATTAAATGCCCACTAATTTATGTCCGGGAGCACCAGTTATCAAATCCCTATATAAATAAAGGATTATATGTGTGTTTTATGGTTTTTACTAAACGAGTTGAGGTGATTTTGGAATTTTCACAAAGAGAAAAAAGGCGTTCACCAATATGGAAAGATAAAAGTCGGAGATTAATTTATATATTTTTAACCGTAAATTTAAGCTCAACAGCATTGTCTCTTCATATATCCAACTCCATCCAAAGGGAACCTTGTTCCACAAAAACTTTTGTCTCTAGCCCGGGAAGTATTTTGCTCATATCCGAATTTGAACCCAAGACTTTAAAATCTCAAGTTCCTCCAAATACCAATCCATCTATTGATGGTTGGTTTCAAAGATTAAAATATGAAAGCAAAAATTCGTCTCAATTCTTTTAAAGTTTAAAATAAAGGGAAAATGATAGGTGCCACTAGTAGCACCTAAGCTAGATGTTTCTAAAGGTAAATAGAAAATTATATGTTTGTTTAAAATAACTAGAAGACTGAAAATATAAATTTATTTTATAAATTTGTCTTGGTAACAACTAAGTTAGATGTTACTAAAAGCATATAAGTTATCTACTAAAATAAAATATCAATAAAAGATAGGGAGAAAAATAGAAAATTTGATACGAAGCAAAATGGAAAAGATAAAACACGGGGCAAAACCACAAAAACAAACACAAAAGACACAATCAACTACAAGCAATATGATTATAATGCTGCAAATTAATATTACAAAACATCCAAAATCTAAAATAGTTATCCAGCATGTTTAATATTAACTTGGAATTATCAAGGCAATCAGTGAGGTTAATTAACACTCAATAAATATGAATTAGTCATGTAACATTTTCTCTTCATAAGAAAAATTGACGCGAGTAACTAAAAATTAAGAATAAATACTTATGAATGTTATTCATGCAAACACTTTCCTATTGACGTCATAAAACAAATATCGGTTCTATTTATACAATAATCCGTTCATAGGCATCAAGCAGGACGGGTATCTAGAGAACATTTAATTCAAGAAAACAAGATTAAACAAGCAAGAACTAGTCAGACAACAGCAACCGCATTTATAAATTCCACCTACTCACTACGCAACTTGAGCAAGAAAATAATAGAAACAGCAGCAGGGCCAAAAATGAGTCAATCTAAGTTCAAAAATCTGGATGTTCCAAGTTCCAACTATCTGTTTATCTATAAAGGTACAGACTGAAAACATCAAAATATAATCAACAAATAAGTCACTGTACTGTTAATGTTATTGTACAAGCTTAACACAGCTGCAGTTACTGGTTTCACTCTAGGGTGCATTACTATTAGATTCAGGGCCGTGAGCAGAATATTAAATGGTAACTTGTGTAACCTCTTCTTGTATCGTTACTGGTAACTGATCATTCACTTCTGTCATTTCTTCAATTATGGAAATACCAAGATATACAAATGATTGATGGTCTTACCAGCAGATACTCCCTTTTTCACGATCTTAAACACCAGAAACGGTGATCCATGTATAAAAACAAGTAAAAGATGACGAATGTAATTTACTCTGTATCCCGTCCAATGGAATATCTCGTTTCCTCTGACCTGTGCCGAAACAACTTTGCTATCTTTCGCCTTTCACAGTCCTGTTAAGAACATGAAAGTTGTGCATTTATTGTCAAAACAGTAAATTGGTAAAAGAAAATAAAAGCATAATTTCAGTTGGTACTCCGCTACTGTATCCACCATGTTATGTTGAATAATAATTTGTTTATCATGGCATATGCTTTGATACTATGTATTTAGAGTTCAATAAGGATTTGTGGGCAGAGAAACACTGTTTTGTTAACATACATATGACTAAGAATAGTCCAATCAGAAAGTCGTGGAGATTAATGGTGTAATTGGGTCAAATCAGATTATTATTTTATTTTTTGTTTTTTATAAAGCAAAGCCACCCAAGGAGTTGAAGATGGCAAGAATCGACCCTGAGACCTCCTTTGGAGAATCCCAAGCATTGACAACCCTGTGGGATAGGGTTGATTCAGCTTTTAACGGGTCAAAGAGGTTAATTTTTAGCTAAAAGAAAAGCAAGTCAAATGAGTTCAAAGGGTCAAACAGGTTGAAAGTCAAACACAAAACCTTAAATCCTATTATATCCCAAAAACTAAATTACTTTTGAAATGATATAACCTTGTAATCATGGTTTACACACAAAATGTATAATGAAAGTTGATTAATATTTTTGCAAAAGCCTGCCAGTTTCAACAAAATAAGATGCATGTTTTGACCTGTTACCTAACTCGGTCTACCTGCCATTTACCACCTCTAGTCTAAATGTATATAAGAATAACTGATAAGCACATCTAACCTTGAACATGCTAAAGTAAAAGGGCTTCGATGGGTTCATCCTCCTTAGCTTCTGGTATGTATATGCAAAGCTTAACTGATCACGAGGTGTAAACCTTTCAACCTCGTTGAACCAGAGGCATGAGAACAAGTTTGACATTGGCGTGTGTGCCCTTACAATAAAAGAGCCTTCTGGTACATCTGAAAAAAACAAGATATATCAAACCAATAATGAGATGACATTTGCTGTATTTAGGTTTCATATTAACAAACAAAAAAAGGAAATCGTACTGCTTGGGAGAAGCTTTTGAGGATCCAATGGATTGAATTTTGTCAATCCATCAGCCTGGTAAAAGGCAAATTGCGCATCTATTATGGTATGATTGTACTTGTTGAGTCTTTTATTTTGAGCAACTTCTTCCCAGACACAATGGCGATCATAGTGATTAGAAATTGCATACTCATGACCCTTTCGCCACAAGAAATACTCCAACACGAGTAAAGGGTCCAGTTGGAGGCGTAACTTGCTATCTAACCAAATGGAGTACCTGAAAGATGCAATGTATACAAATGCTTAAAGATAATTATACAGAGAAAAAAATCTATCCAAACATATAATTGGCACTCTTAATAACAAGAATTCATGTCTATAGACCTGGTGTACATATTTGGGCAACGACAGAGAGCGACCTAATACATGTGTGAATTATGAAATTGATCACATCTATAAGGAGGGGACTCAGGGCAGTGATAGAGAGATTAGCAGCTTGGGCTAATGTGTTTAAATGCTAATGCCATAGAAATCTCATGGTCATAGTTGTCGAGTCGTGACTCGAAATCCCAGATGTTTGATTCGTGACTCGACTCGTAGGAGTCAGGATATTAATAATTTAATATATATATATATATATATATATATTTACACATAAAACTATATTTATACACATTTAATATAGTTTTGGCATATACTCAGGTATCTTTCACATGTATATAAGTTTAATATTTAATAAAATACATAGCCGATGTATATACATCTACTGATAAAACTACGACAATCATTGGTTCATTATTCATCTCTTGACTCAAACGAGTTTGCGATTCGCCTTGACTCGGACACCCCGACTCGCAAGACAGGCTAAGAGTTGGGAGCAACTAAGAGTCACCTACAGAGTCGCCACTTTTTCGGTGCGACTCGACTTGTAACAATACTCATGGTCGACACCTTTGAACATTCAAATTATACTGAATGGATATCTGGATTAGGCTATTTTACCAACTTCAAAATAACTAGCCTTCTAGACAAATTCAAAGACTTTTAAGAATACATACAAAAAACGTCTATCAAAATAAATCATAACCAGCCTCATTTAGACAGACAAAAGTTGTGAGAGATGCATAGCATTCAGATTTGAACTAGAATGTCTCTAAAATATGTAACTTTAAGACAAAATATAAAGTAATACAGTAAGTGTTCTATATTTAAGTTTGTACTTTAAGCAAGTGGCAAATCTGTAACTTGCAAGTAAGGAGACGTATGTGCCAGGTGGTGTTTTTGGAAGCAGAGATTTGTCACAACCTTGTGAAGAGAGTTGACGAGAGTACACACAGGATGAGTAGAAGATGATCTATACCAAGTTTAACTGGCATACAGGATGATAATAACATATCAAACATGTCGCAATGATTATTCTGATGAGTTCCCTCTCCAGAAATCCTAATCACGTTGCCAAGTGGCTTCACTTCTTTGGCAAGTTCTTTTTAATCATCAAATATAATCTACGGGAAGGCGTTTCATATCTTATAACGACAAACACAAAAGATGGTACTTGTCTGCAGATTTTCTGGAAGAAAAACATGAACCACCAAAGACACAAACCCAATTGGAAATGTTTTAGGAATTCTGGAAAGGGAAGTCGTCAAAAGAATCATTACAAAGCGTTTGACTTTGATGGAAGTCCATGGGAGCTAGTGAGTTTCTGAGAACCAGAGTTGCCACTTTGTTTGTTATTACACAAATTGACGTCTCTGATATCTCGTTTTCTTTGTAGTCTGTTGGATTTGTTACGGATCACCTTCTTCATACAATTTAAGCCTCAATCCTCTTCATACAACTTCCAACTACGCTCACTCGGCTCCTTCCACACGTGGCTGTATCATTGCTATTAATGTTGACAAAACACCACGTGTTTCACATGTCACCCTACTTACAAGTTGTAGAATTTACTACTTGTATAAAATTAAATAAAAATATAAAAGAACAATTGTTGTTAGGTGTTGGCTTTAATGCAATACCTACATTATGAACATTCTAATCCAAATTTATATGCTACATAAACTGTGTATTCTATGCACACACTCCTCATCACTGCATTACATATTGCATACATGAAACACATTTTCTCCGATTACATTACATATGTGAAACACATCGTTCCTCATCACAAGTTATATACATTATACATATAACACATTCTCTCTTGTCACGTGTTCTTCATGCATGAAACTCATTCTCTCTTATAATATGTTCCATACCTGAAGCTTATTATTTTTTATTTGTCACATGTTAAGACACATTCTCTCTAATCATGTGGCCCATATGTGACACGTATTATCTTGCTCATCACAAATAACATGCTCATACATAAAGTCTATATCATATTCTCTTTGGTCATCTTATATGTGATCATCGTTCTTTTTCACTATGATATCAATATTAGGTATCCTGAACTTGCTGATCTCCTCAAAGTATCATCTGAATGTTAAGAATTCAGATAACATCATAGTTAATCAATGTTTCACAAATGCAATATGACACTAATAATTATATAGAAGTTATGGGATGCTTTATAAAAAGGGACTTCCTCCAAACCTTACATTAAAAACATGGTAGTGCAAAAGAGCATCAACTTTGCAATTTTGTTAATCTGCCCCAGGCATACACTCTTTTTAAACTGCATATCTAAGTGCTTCGGGCATATTCAACAATACAATTTAAAACTTCTCATATCCTGTTTTCTAGAAAAATTAAACGCACATCAACCTGGTATTAGTTTTAGTGTACTCAAATCACTAAACAATATTCATGATCTGAATCTGTCATTTGATACTATAACTATTAGAACAATTCATGATCTGAATCTGCTATTTGATACTAGTGCAAGTGAATCATTGACCTACACAGGATAAGAAACACTACTATTCAGGTAAATGAAGCCAACCCATCTATGTTAACTTATAAACATCACATGCAAATGAACTCCAGAGAATGGACAAGAAACTCTTGCTAATTAACGTACATGAAATAAGATCAACATATAAGAAGCTAACATATGGCCAGTTTACCTTGCATTTTGAAATAGACGGTGTGCCAAAAGTTTCGGTATTTTTCCTACTCTCCGCATGTCAGTGTATGGAAGATTCTTTACAACCACAATCCTCCATATACCAATATAACCCATTCTGTCTGGCATATGTCCTTCTGAAGAAAGAGTTTTTAAGGTAACATCATCTACAAACATGACGAAACACACATTTTTCCTTGAAAAACTGGAAACCTGGCGAGGAAACAACAAAAGTGAATCAATGGAATGCATAAATTGAGATAAATTCAAATAATTCCATAAGGTGTATTTATTAGGGGTGAGCAAAAACCAAACCAATAACCAAAAAACCAAACCAAACTAGAAAAACCGACGGCTTGGTTTTTGGATTTTTAAAAACCGAACATATCGGTTCGGTTTTGGTTCCTTCCAAATAACCAAACAGAAAAACAAATGGAAGTGAATGTTTATATGTGGGCATTTTGTATGTTTCTCACGAAATATTTTGCTAAATTAACTCATTGCATATAATTAGATTGTAAACACAAACAGGAAGTACCTTGCACCTTCTACAGGCAATCTAATATACTAATCTACACAAATACAGCCCATACAGGAATGCAAGAAACTTCCATTTACTAAAACATTTTTTCCTTTTCTACCAATGTACAGAGTACTAGCATAGAATACAGTAGCCATTACAGGCAGATTCTAAATCTATTTTTTGGTACTTAATATGGCTTGGTAAGCTTCAACTATAAGTAATAAGTAACTAAACTGTATCTATCACACATAATATGTCAAAAGGTTTAGGCTACTTTTATAAAGATGACTAGATCTCGCCACTAAATGTGTTGATTTTACACAACTCTAAGAGTAATGTTATTAAAGAAAAGCATATTATTGACTACTGAGTAAAGATAAGAAGTATATATGAGGTACCGTTTTCCCCATGGGCGATCTGAGACGATCAGAATTTCCAAATATGCATGAAATCACGGCAATATGGCAACTACTAATATATGCTTCATCCTCTTCAGCCAAGTCAAATCCTGTGCTAGGATATCCTTTAGGGCTCTTCACAAAGCCACAGCTAAGCGTCTGATCATGTGCAACAAATGATTGTTCCCTTTGCTCTAAACTCTGATGCCCAGCAAAATGGGGCTTCCACGATTCCAATTTGTCAACGTTCTCATCTAGTTTTGTGTATTCCAAAGAAAATTTTGCAAATTTCTGATTTCCAGGAGGCTCAACAAGAGTCACAGTAGAATTAAGAACTTTCATATTACAAGCACCTGATGCAAAGGTCAAAAACGTAACAAACGAATGAATTCAAGTACAACCTAGAGAATAAAATAGAAACAGAACCAGAGTTTAAATGAATCCACCTCAGAATAAGTCTCAAACTTAACACCTAAATCAAATGATAACTCAATCCCCATAAATTAAAATTTGTTACACATTTGAAGTTCATTCAAATGATATATAACATGGAATATATGCAACATCATAATACTCCCTAATGTAATTTAAGCAAGATTAGATATTTATACCTGAATATTTTCGCCGCTTTGGCCTCTTCTTGGAAGCAATTTTCCTCTCAGAAATGGCCCTTCTTGAGAATTGTACATCATTGACATGTCTGCCATTAGTCTTGAGTTTGTCAGAATCCAAATCATCCACAGACAAGTCATCAGCAGCTTCCTCAATTGGCTTATCAGTACTATCTTTACCTGAAGATCCTCCGCCATCTACACCTTGAGACACTCCTACATCAGCATGATGGTCCCTTCCTAGGCCAGTGTTATAGTCTTCAAGTCGAATATCATGCATATCAATCTCATCATTATACTCGTCATCCAAATCATCTTCTTCATAATGCTTATGCAAATCTCTATCATCTGTCAAATGATTCACACTCTTACTTTCCTTCGTAGATGCCGAAACACCCTTTAAAGAAGCCTCATACTCCGCTTCATACATCTTTAACTCATTACGCCCAGCTTCATTATACAAACCAGCTACCCTACGATCTGACCTCCTTTTATCTCCTTCAAAAACCTTCTTCCTTCCATCATCTACTTTCAACTGTACACCATCATTAACAACAGTCTCATCACGAGTACCATTTTCCGTACGGCCTACTAAATCCTCACCATAATCATCATCTCTTCTCCTATCATCCCTATCCCAATACCGAGAGTCGCGGCCATGCCCAACCAAACCATGCCCAAACTTCAGAATCTTCGCTCTTTCTGTACGTGTCACGTTCGCAAGAAAATCCAAATCGATCCCCAAATCATCATGATGATCGGTGTCATCATCCCTATCTGCACAGAGATACAAATGGCAATGTTGTCATTTTCCAAAACAAAATGTTTAGGCCTTGTTTAGTTGTAGAACACAACCCTTGTTTTCTAGAAATTTTTTCCAAGAAAACATGGAAAACAGAAAACATGATGAAATTAGAGTTTTCTAGAAAAGTTTTCCAAGAAAATGGAAAACACCATTTTCCATTTTATACACCAAAATTAGAAAACAACATTTGATGTTTTCCATTTTCCATTTCCCATATTTTAAAAATCCATAATTCTATTTTATAACCTAATATGTTTTCTAGTTTTCTAATATGGAAAATGAAAATAGCATCTTCTAATTTTGAACGCATTTTCAGAATTTTCATTTGTTTTCAAGAGATGGAAAACTCCTTTCATTTTCTAGAAAATTAGAAATGGAAAGCTAGAAATCATTTTCTACAACTAAACGCAACCTTAAACTCTCAAATGAACATGGTGACACACTGCGGTACAATAGAAACTATCTAAATCCCCTACAAATTAAAATCAACGATCTTCCATTTATAACAACCAACACCCAAAATGTCTGGCCCAAAAACTTGGGAGATAAAATTAGAACCACGGCGGAAGTTATTGTGAGCCCACAAATAAAGGCTTATAAGGTGATGAAACTTCTTATCTTCGTATAATAACTTAAAACCGGGGTGGAAGTTATTGTGTGGCCACAGCTGAAGGTTTATAAGGTGAAAAAACATCGTATGCTCTGATACCACTTGCAATACCTATAGCCCGAAATTATGGGCTAACCTGATGACTGTGAATGTCAACTACAAAGCATAGTGAAAGTTACTAGGAACTAATAACTCAAGGTCTATAATGTGATCAAACTTGCTATATTCTACCAATGTGATACGGGTTCTTAACTATCAATCATATATATACTATTATATATATATAAAGAAAATCTAATTAGCCTCTTAAAATCTCCAAACCCTATAACCAAAAACTCATCTTTCTCCCTCTTACTTTTTTTTTTTAGAACAGCATGATGGTTAGGGTGGCGCTAACCCCTCGCCTAACCTAGAATTCAAGCTTCCTAGTGGGTGTTCCTGAAATTATGAAGTGCACCTTGCAAGACTTGAACCTAGGATCTCCACAGGAGGAAAACCTTAAGGCAAAACCCCCTGACCAGCCCTTCTATGAAGGTGTTGGCAACCACAAGAAAACACACACACAGAGTTTAAGAAAAGTGCACTTATTGCAAGCTACATTGTCAATTTTCCCCTCTCTAGTGCTTCTTCGAATTTTGTGACATTAACTTCAACCCGGGCAACATAAGAAAACTTAAATCAATTTCATTTAATCCACTTTCAGCAGTCGACAATATTTTTAGGACAAACCAAAATCGTAAGATGAACTATAATTTTGGGACGGATGGAGTACTAGAAAAAATCGAGATAGGAAAAATTACATTGTGCGGGTACCATGCTAGTTTTAAGCAAGAAAAACATCATCTTTTTATCGATACGCCCTAATCTCAAGATTCACAACTAATGGCACAAATCGATACAAGATTCTTATGAAATTAAATTAAAAATCAAAAATTTAAGATAAGTATAAAAAACCCCAAGTGGCAAGAGTTAAAAAAGATCAAAAAGGAAGTACCTTTATAAGAAAGAATGAAAAAAGCAGAAGCAGATACAACAAAAATAAGTGTCAGAACAACAATAACAAAAGACCCGATGGAAAGCCGCCGTGTTTTGAACCGGCGATGGAGGTTCGTTCGAGGTTGTTTGCCGGCGCCGACGGAGGGGCGGATTCCGACGGAAACATGATCATTGTTGTTATGAAGTTTGTCGAATGTTGATTGTTGTCTGTGTTGAGCCATTCCTACATTGTTGGTTGGTCACCCACTCTCCTTGCCTTCCTTAATACACACACTGATATACACACAGATAGATATATCTAGAGATAGGTACAGAGATAGTTTGAAGTGTGTGTGTGAGTTTGGGGATTGTAGATCAAAGAGAGGGAGAGAGATTTGGAGTGTCTGTGTGGGATATTTGAATGAGATTTTTGGATGTGATTTGATTATTGTTGGGGCTTGGCTGGCCTGAAGAGAGTTGTTGAAATTGATAATGATTGATAATAATAATAATAATAAAGTGTTGATTAAGTTATGAGAACTGATATATCTATTATTTTTTTAGTCATCCATTACAATACATATATTATACAGTTAAATATTATGTAGTAAAATACATATATTTATAGTAAATGGTCAAAAATTATTGTAGGATTATCATTTCCCTTAAGTTATTATTTAGACTAATTTTTTGCATAAGATTTTGTGTTACTTTAGTCAAGATTATCTCACTTGTTTAGACTAATTTTTTCATAAGATTTTGTGTTACTTTAGTCAAAATTATCTCACCATGTTAGTAAAGTAGGGTTTTTTTTTTTTAAGTAAAATTTTATTCACACCGTTTCTGCAATTGCAAATGACTACAACAAACTTACAAACTATAACTATAGTTACATAATGTTACATTCACACCAATCTTTCCATCTAATATAGCTATGAGTTGATCTATTCTTGTACCACAAAAATCCTAGAGTTCTTATGTTTTGGAAAATCCTCATAGGGCATGCCTCCACCCTGTCGATCTTTTTTCCGTTTCTTGCTTTCCATATGTACCAACAAGTCACCCAAACAATACATTTGAACACCTTTTTGCATTTTCTCTCCAATGCCACATGTTTGTAGAGCATCACTAGATCTTTAACCAAAAAGATAATAAGAGGTTCGACCTTGCACCACACGCTAACAAAATTCCATACCAACGAAGCTACCATGCACGAGCACAAAATATGATCGACGTTATCAGTACCATCATTACACATCTCACAAACCATATCCCTAAAGTAGCAATTACGTGAGTGAAGTGCTTCTAATGTTGGGACACGATTCATCACGGCACGCCATATGAAGATTGATGAGTTTTTTAAAGTTTTAAAATTTATAAAATGTTGTACAAGGAAATACTTTCTCTACGGTAAAAATCACCGACGGGCAGTGGACCCGTTCGTTTGTAATATAGTAGATAGGTAAGTCCAGGATCATTCGCAAGGACGCTTACAACGGTAAAATAGACAAATGTGTAATTCTAAAGCGATTGGGGGTTGTCACAGTTTAAATTAACTAAAAACAAAAATTAAAAATCCTCAATCGCTGGTCTGCGAGAGGTTTGATGGAATCCGGTATTACCGGGGCAATGTTTGTCCGTAAACAGTGGAAAGTCGAGTAAAGTATAATTTGAAAAACAATAATAATAAAAGATACTTGGTTGGAATCTAATCACATGTAGACATAAAGCGGCTATTTAATTTGTATGACTGTTGGACAACTTTTTCACAACGGCATGTAGTTCTCACCAACAGCCAGCCAAAATAGTAGAGATTAGCTCTCGCCTATTCACTACCCATTAACCAGGATTCTAGCTACATTCACCCAATTAAAGATTAAACGCAATTCTGTAAATATTATTTAACCTTTTTATATACTAGGATTCTAGCTACATTCACCTAGTAATAATTATTCTATGGTCAAGGATTCGCTCTCGGTTCACTAAGTCCATAGAACATTGTTAAGTGTCAAAATCAAACTAGTTTTAATTATATTAATTCTGTACTTGCTCGCTAGAGTAGTGTATCCTTTTATAATTAATCATAGAACAAAAAATTGTTTTCCATCAAAGATCTATTAAATCCTAGTGATTGATTATAGACCGATCAATAAAAAATAAACCAACAGACAATTGATATAGAATTAAATATAATATGAAAAACTAGATACTAATGGATATGCGGTTAAACATACAAACAGTCCAACAATTCATAATAAATAGAAATAAAAAGAGTCTACATGATCACATCATCTAAACAAGCATAACAAACTAGCCATATTGTACCAACAATGAAAAGTAAAGATAGATGATAATCCAACAATCTCTGGGTGGAAGATCTGAAGATCGAGAGGCATTTGGAAGACCAAAATCCCTTCAAAAGCTGCTGAAATTCGTCCCTAGAGGTATGGTGGTCAACTGGCTAGGTTATGTTGCGTTTGTTCGGTCTCTGTTTTTTTTTCCTCTTAGGTCTGAGGGCTTTAAAGTCTATTTATAGTTGAAACTCCGGATTGCTGAACCGACACGATGAGCGGCGCTCGTCCTCTCTGTTTCACGTGAGCGGCGCTCATGTTCATGTGAGCGGCGCTCACATGCCCTAAAGCTCCATTCTCGCGTTCTTGCATCCGAGTCTTCGTCTTGTGTCTTGTTTTGGTCTTGTGGCTTCATGTTGAGTTGCTTTAAGGTGTTTACCCTCGCTTACCCGCACTGTGAACCTGTAACAACATTTTATATCATTAAGCATCTAAAGTTCACTAAATCAACTCATATTTCTATTTAAAATGGCCAAAAGACGTGTGAAAAAAACCTCAAATAATTCACTCATCACACACACACTATAGTTACCACTCTAATATAATTTCTTACCTGTTTAGATGGATTTATGAGTAAGTTTTAATCATTTCATGTTTAATATATGGATGTCCCGAAAAATCAGTTCCAAACATGCCCCCACCTGATTACTCAATCCTTCTGAAATTAGTGTACTCTGAAAGCTACTAAAGAAGGAAAAATCCGAATCACCGCCAATGTTATCTGTTTCATAAATTTCCCATAAGAAAACGTTAGCAGCAGAAAGTATATGAGTTCTATATAAACAGGAGGTGGCGAGATAGGTTGGTGGGCTGATTGGGTATCAAGTTGAAGGCGATCATTTCTGCAACATGTCAAAATGGGTTAGGTTGGGTTGACCTATAAAGATTAAAGACTACGTTATATATATATGGGAAAATTACATAAAAAGGTAACCTATTTACCTAAAATTCTTAATTTAGGTAATCTATTTTGTTTTCATCTATTAAAAGGACTCCATTTCCAAATTTTTCTCAATAAAGGTAACATCG
>JAOXNX010000011.1:21463786-21475899 GCA_028566075.1 Solidago caesia | reverse complement strand
AGATTAAACATGTGACTAAATTATTTTAATTATTAATTATAAAAATAATTATAGAAAAAATCTCACTAATTTACATTTTTTGGTTTTCCATTACTAATTTACACTTTTTACCTTTTCATAAAAGAATAAATCTTTCTAAATATTTAATTCAAATATTCTTAACACTTTTTTTTTTTTTTTGAAAGGACACTTTTTATCTTTTAATGATTATTAATAATTAAATTACAAAAAACATATTTTGACAAAAAAGCTATAATTGACCAATCACAACTCTCAATTTCTCTAAATTAAATTATTAAACATGTGACAAAATTATGTTATTTAAAAATATAAAAAACTCGATCTTTATTTAATTTATTTTTTTTAAATAACAACTCGATCTTTATTTAGTTTGACTAGATAAATACAACACTCTATTTAGTTTATTAATAATAAAAAATGACCAGATAAATACAACTAATGTAAATTAATGATAAAAAACAAAAAAGTATAAATTAATGAGACTTTTTCTACAATTATTAATATAATTAATAATTAAAGTTTTTTGTGGACCATATTTTTTAATTTATAATTTATATATTTTTTTAAATAACATAATTTAGACACATGTTTAATAACTTAATTTAAAGAAATCGAGGGTTGTGATTGGTTAATTGAGGTTAGATCCGTTGTCTTTTAGTATATATATTAAGATAAGATTAAGATTAAGATTAAGATTAAGATTAAGATTGTACCACACAAAACCGATCGCCTTGATATCTAGAAAAACCTTATCACTAGAAATCGGAAAGTTGATAATAATAATAATAAATATTAATATAGAATAAGATATATATCATATTATAAATTAGTATTTGATAATAATAGTAGGTAACTATAAAAACGTCAATAAGAATATAATTCTATAGGGGTGAGTATGATCATGTAAAAAAATCATCAATACCTTGTTAAGAAGAATTCTATAGGATGAGAGGAAAGAATGGGAGATTTATCGCCATTAGCAATACGAGTTATATCGTTATGAAGATCTTCGTATGTAACAACGGGGATTAGCTTTTTGAACGTTTCACGGTCAGTGTGGCCTGAGAGGCCGTGGCGGAGTAGGTATTCGACGTTGGCATTTTGGGTGAGGATTTCATAAAGGATTCGTTGTTGGACGTCCCCCGGGTTAGATGTAACATCTTCAATAAACTCAAGATATTTCTTATTTTTCTCAGTGAGATTGTAGTCCGAGGTGGTGGATAGTGTCTCGCTCATGGTGGCAGTGCTATTAGAAATAGAAATGGTGGTTGTGTGGAAGATCGTGGGAGTACATGTGTTTATATAGCTATAGATTCCATTCAGATTTTGGGGGTTAAAAATGTAACCCAAAAATGAAGGGCAATGATACTTGTACCATAACTTTTGATATTTTTACCATCACTGTACATTGAACAGTTGTATAATATGTATAAATTATGGTATATTATGATAGATTTATCAAAAACAGTGGTTCGAATATCACTACCCAAAAATGAAAACATAATTATAAAAAATGACTCAAAACTTCATGTTAAAAGATGATATTGTCCCTAGTGAACAGTGTTTGTTGGATAAGAATAATTAAAGTGAGAAGGGCAACAGTGGAAAGCAGAAATATTATGAAAAATGATGATGGTATGGGGAAAGGAATAAATATTGGGGAGAAAAATTATAAATATTTTTTAAAGTTGATATTTTGAATTATTTGTGAGTGAAAAAATATATAAGTATTTTTATTATGGGTTTTTTTTTATAATAATTTTATATTTTATAGACTAGATAATTTGATCAAGTTGAAATATCACTTTAAAAGAATTTTCGTAAAAAAGAAAGTAACAAGTGGAAATATAACTTTAAAAGAATTTCCGTTCAAATAGAGAGGTGCGGCTTTCGAGTGCTTAAAGAGTTTTTACATCAACGACCACGACAATACATGGAATAGCATAACATCTTCTAGAATAGTTTGTTTTCTTTACAGGATAATTTTTTAATCACCATATTAACATAAATCAAATTAAAAATTAGAGAGAACTAGTCATTTTACCCGCGCGTTGCCGCGGAACACGCTTTTTAGACGACAAAGTTTTGGATACAAACATGATAAAGTCACTAACAAACATTAATTTAGGATTGTTGTCATATACACAAAACAGGTAATGATTACTTGCAAGGAAAATAAAAGCAGTTTCAACAAACACAGCAAATATGGATGCAACTATATGACATAATGTTCCAAAATAATACAATAAGAATAATAATATGTAAAAAAAAATCTCAAAGTGAGTATACAAAAGTATTTGTTTATGTTTAAGAGAGTTAGACCAATTGTATATATAAAAAAAAAGTGGTATCGTTGTAATATAAATACATTTATGTCAAATTTTCGGACTCAATAAAAAAAAAGGAAAACAAAACATGTAGTAATCATAAAAATAACATGTAACAACAATAAGAATAATAAAATATGATAAGAAAAAAACATAGAACAAAACAATAATATAATGACACTCCGAAGACGGTGATGAAATATAGTGTCTTGCTATAAATGTTACATGTTACACGAACGTAAGATGTAATAATGATGAAACTTACATATAACAACGGAAGAAATCAAAACCAAATGTTAAAAAAAGGCGAGGGTGAGAACCGTATAGTTATAAAGTTTGGGGGTGAGAAAGAAAAGGAAACAAATGAAAAAAAAATTCTCAAGGGTAAAACCGTAAATGTGTGAAAGTTGTGTGATAGAAATATGAGAACCCAAAAGTTTGGTGTTAAAGAAAAATGAAAATGAAAAGTTGGTTGAGGTCAAAAGTTAAAAAGTAAAAACTTTAGGGGTAAAATTAGAAAGTAATATTTGGTGGTGTATTGTACCTTATGCAACTTTGCTTGTGCTCTTTAGTATATAGATAATTTGTAATACATCTATACTTCGATATTATTTTATAAAAATTCTAACCCCTCTTATTTTTGGAAAGTGTTGAAAAAAAGATATGCGAAATGACCCAATTGCCTTTAATGAACCCTTTTTTTGAAAAGAGTTATAAGAAATTACCCAATTTCCCCTTAATGAACTAATTTACACCTTAAACCCTTATCTTCTTATTTACACCTAAACCCTTATCTTCTTATATACACCTAAACCCTTGTCTTCTAAAATATTCACATTTTACATCAATTACATTTTACATCCACCTACACCACTCGACACCGCTACCAATAGTCCCCGCCATCACCACCAATCACCGCCACCACCACACCGCTGTCGCCGCCACCGCCGCCGTATTGCGCGGGTACCATGCTAGTATACATACATACATATATAATAAGGGTAAAAGAAGAAAAATGGATTTTGGGATGGATATGGAAGGGAAGAGAGAAATCTAGAAATTTTGAGGGGATATTTTATCTAAGTCCATGCATTAAAAAGGTTGTATTATTTGCATTAAAAATGGTAAGAAAATGAATAGTAGATTTTGTGAGGGGAGCAAACTTACTAATTAGTATATATTAAATAAATGTGATTTTTAAAGAAGAATTAGCTGATGATACTTGTTTCCACAAGGGAATCAAGTTCCAACAAAAACAAGATAATAAATTAAAGATTTTGTTAAACATGGTCTTTAGAGTTATATATAGTTAACACGTATAATTATCGATTGTCATGTACAATATTTAATTTACTGCCCAAATTTTATCATACGTTATAGTCTATATTATTTTTTACAAAACTAGACGGAAGCCCTCATAATGCAGTGGCGATGATGGTAGCAGTGGTGGTGGTAGCGGCGACATTGTGGTAATGGCGGCGATGGATGGTGGCGGCGGCGACAGGCGGTGGCGGTGGTATTGGTGTGGTTATTAATATAAAAATAATTGAAGTAAAAGGGGGTAGTGTAGTTATTTTAGGGGTTGGGGGATGTATGTTGCAAATAATAGTTATTTTAATGGTTGAGGGATGTATATTGTAAATAATTTCATTAAGGGTATTATAGGAAAATTAAGTGGAGATATTTAAATTAGGTTGAGATATTTAAATTAGTTATTAAATGATAAGGGTAGGTTGGAAAGTTCGGTAGGTTTTTTTTTAAAAAAGAGAGGAGGAGGTGCTCAAAGGAGTAGATATTCATTGAAATTACTTGTTGGTAAAGAATATATCTAGAGAGATAGTTAATTCGGTTCCATTTCACTTAAATTCAAATACACCATATATATCCATGCATTGCATGAGATGAAACTTTCTTCTCCATTTTATTCGTTCATCATCTTCATCTTCAATTCTTTTGCTTTCTTTCCATAATATCAAAAACAATACAAATCAATAAAGATCCAGTCTTCTTATCGTTCTATCGATGAAGAAACCTGCACAAATTTCATCTTTAAAGCCTTCAAACTCAGTCCTTCCACACCCAACTCCAAGACTAAGAGACCTTTTCTCCATGGGGAAGAAATTAGGCCAGGGACAATTCGGAACAACCTACATTTGTAGAGAGAAATCGACGGGTATTGACTATGCGTGTAAATCCATACCTAAAAGGAAACTTTTATGTAAAGATGATTATGATGATGTATGGAGAGAGATTCAAATAATGCATCATTTATCCGAGCACCCATGTGTTGTGCGAATCAAAGGCGCTTATGAGGACAATGTGTTTGTTCATTTGGTTATGGAATTGTGCGCCGGAGGTGAGCTATTTGATAGGATTGTACAAAAGGGGCATTATAGCGAGAAAGAAGCGGCTAGAATTATGAAAACCATTGTTGGGGTTGTGGAAGCTTGTCATTCACTCGGCGTTATGCATAGAGATCTCAAGCCTGAAAACTTTTTGTTTCATACAGATGCCGAGGATGCACAGCTTAAGGCTATCGATTTTGGATTGTCTATTTTCTACAAACCAGGTTTTGTTCTATTTGTGTTTCAATTTGTTATATGTATATAAATTGGAATATGTTCGAAAATGACATCACCAATTATTTTTTTCGGCTAATGTCATAGACTAGCAATACAATTATCTCAGTGTTCTAAATTGCTCATTGTGTATTAGTGGTCATGCCAATTTAGGCATTAAACTTAGCAAAATGTTCCATTTGCCGACAACTCATGTTGTATTTTGTTCTCGTTTACAGGACAGTATCTATCAGATGTGGTTGGAAGTCCATACTACGTAGCACCTGAAGTTCTACACAAACATTATGGACCCGAAATTGATGTATGGAGTGCTGGGGTTATCCTATACATCTTGCTATCGGGGGTTCCTCCATTCTGGGCAGGTATATCTCTTGATGAAATACTATGTAAGAACACCGTATTGTCACACTCACATCGATGATAACATGCCCTATTTACTCGTCTTTTCAGAATCGGATTCTGGTATCTTTAGGCAGATTTTGAGGGGAAAACTTGATTTCAACTCTGACCCATGGCCACAAATTTCAGAAAGTGCAAAAGATTTAATAAAAAAGATGCTTGACAGGAGGCCACAACAAAGAATAACTGCCCATCAAGTCCTATGTGAGTTGCAGTGCCATAGTAGATTTTGTGTTCATGGTTAGTCGTTTTTGCTCAATTCATGGAGGGTCGCTTTCGTACTTTTTTACCAGGTCATCCATGGATTGTAGATGACAGGGTTGCTCCAGACAAGCCTCTGGACTCGGCAGTTATATCACGCCTCAAGCATTTCTCAGCTATGAACAAACTTAAGAAGATGGCTTTACGTGTATGTTTTAAGATAATTTTCATTGAACTCTTCTATACCATTTGTTTAAAAGGACTAATTTTCATCGTTTCATTTCTTGGATTAGCTTAATACTTGTTTGATTTAACATAGTTTCTAGCACATCAGACGAGATAAATGAAAGGTATTTATAGGAAGGTTACATTATTATTCACACAGATTACTTGAACGAATCGTTACCTTCTTTCCAGGTTATTGCGGAAAGGCTATCAGAAGAGGAAATTGGTGGTTTAAAGCAGTTATTTAAAATGATTGACACAGATAATAGTGGAACAATAACATTTGAAGAACTCAAACAAGGGTTGCAGAGAGTCGGCTCCAATCTACAAGAATCTGAGATTAAGGAACTTATGGATGCTGTATGTTACTTTATTTTTGCTTTCAAAAAGAAATGAATGACTAAAATGTATGTCTTTTTTTCATATAATCATGCATAGCTCAAAAACTTACATAGATGAACCTTGATAGGCTGATACCGACTGCAATGGCACAATAGAATATGGTGAATTCCTTGCAGCTACTTTGCACACGAACAAGATCGAGAGAGAGGAAAATTTGCTTACCGCATTCAGTTTTTTTGACAAAGATGGTAGTGGCTACATAACCATGGACGAACTACAGCAAGCCTGCAAAGATTTTGGTCTACGTGATGCTCAACTGGATGAAATGATCAAAGAGGTCGATCAAGACAATGTGAGTCCTCATTCAATGTCAATCATGCTTCTAGTCATTTTATCAAGTGTTTTTGGTACAACGAGGTAGCAAAACAGGTCTTCGATGGACATTTTATTTTTATATATTTTAAATAAGACATTTAGAGATAAATCATGACCCGAACCGACACAATCACGAGTAGTTGGGTAAAAGTTGCAACCACTAGTTCACATTGTTCAACTTCATATAATTTATATGTGCTTTTGCGTTTCACAGGACGGACGTATAGATTATTCAGAGTTTACTACAATGATGAGAAAAGCCGATGATGGGATTAGAAGCAGATCAATGAAAGGGAGTTTGAATTTTGATTTGGCAGAAGCTCTAGGCGTTGATAATAACAAGCAATCACAAGATTAACCACACATTATTATTTTTTTGTAAGTTGAGTTTATGGGTTATGTTCATCAACATAAATTCACGTTGAACTGTTTTTGGTTCTTTTTCCAGTTCACGATCCTGCTTTTTATAGAAACGATACCTTGCACCGTTGTATCATCATCTTTCTTGAGTCGCTTCCCATTAAAGGCCAAAATGAACTCCTAAGCAACTATGTGATGCATGTGTTTTTATGTTCTACGAAGGCACATTTCTTCTGGGAGGGGGTAGTATTTTCTAAAGTCTTCTTCCTTAACGGGGTGGTTATAGTGGCAGTACTTCATCAAAGAGGTTACTAACTTCAATTGAAGATTATACAGAAGCAACACGAAGACTGTTTCATCTGTTCAAGCATCTAAAGTAAATGTGAAAGATGCATCAACACAAATGTAGAGGTTAGAACTGTACGACATTGCAGAATTACTGAAATTGCAAAGACTCGAATTCTTAGTAATGTCTCTTTATTCCTAAATGGGATGAATCTGAATAAGATAAGGAGCAGATTAGAAAGACTAATTAGCTCATTCTGCAGTTTCTTGATATTTCCATGCTTACAAAGCTGGTTATCTATCAAAAAAAGATCATTCTCATCTTTTATCCTTACGGTTTAGCTGTTTAATACTCGTTAACTCAAATCACAAAAGAGCAATGCTGAATAACTGAATTACAAAGCAAAACTATTAGTCTATTACTATTTCTAAACCCCCGTACTAGTTGGTTTACATGTTTTTTTGAGACATCTGGGCATCGTCTACACATTGGCGATTTCTAGACCACTCCATTCACTGAAACCTAGTCAGTAGAACAATTTCGATTTAGTGCTTATGTATTGGGCTTATCCTTTAATATGTAACTTAAACATCAAAGAAGCATATATCATTACTACTTAGACCCATAAAGTTGACCTTATTTGATTGAAATGTATATGACGGTAGTCTGAGATGCATATACGTAGTTAACCAGAACCAGATAACACATTTAGCAAAAAAAAATGAACCTCCGTACTCGATCACCTTATGTTCATATTGAGTCTTGCGTGCAAAATGCATCCAAGATTTTCCATCACTTGGATGCATTCAGCTACGAAGATACAAAAATTCAACTACATAAAAAAAACACTTACCCGAGCAAATTAAACCCTTCTCTCTTCACTATGGGCGATTTTTTTCCCATGAACACCCTTTTTGATCTCGTTCTCCTGCTCTCATCATGGCTGTGATCGTCAATCTTTCACTGGTATGGTTATAGCTAGGGTTTAGTTATCTATTAGGGTCTTTAATTCGTATTGTTTCTATTCGATCTGGGATTTTTTCGTTTCGCATAGTTAGGGTTTTTGGTTCCTGTTCTTCACGTAGTTATTCATCTTGCTGGTTGTGTTTATTTGTTACATGGTCTGATGTGTTTTTGTAGAGAGATAGCCCGTTTGACATGATATTACGGTATGGAAATATGACTGGAAAAAAGAAAAAGGGTGGCACCCCAAAAAAAGGTGCAAAATCTAATGTTAGTTCTCCGGAATCTTCGTCTCCTTCAATTGATCATGGGGAGATGCCGATTCCATGTCCTTCTGGTCCTTGTGTTGAGAAAGTTTCTGATGTCTCGTATGGAATGGCTGATAAGGTTGATCATGTTGATGGTGAGATACCGCAATCGAAGTATACTGATGGGATTGGATCAACATGCTTTGTTACTGTAGCTCCGGTTAAGCTGGATGGAAGCCCCTCCAGGGTGAGGTTTACGATACCAATCAATGAGGAGACCCCTCCTGGTATCAGTGAACCTGGTGTGGCGAGTAATATTCCAGAACAGATCCAGGTAAACACAGGAAAATCTGTGGAGCCGAATGAGAAACAATCTGGGTCTTATGCTGATATATTACAAGGTTCGAAAAAACCCCAAGAGATGGATGCGACTAAGCCACAAGCAAGCAATAAGGGTGTTCATTTTCGATCGCTTGAATCCACTGAAAAGATGGATGGCGTGGATGTGGTTCTTCCTATGGAATCGGTTAAAGTTGCTCAAAGCCGGTTTGCTAACACATTGTTTGGTTACTTCTTAGGAAAAAGGCAGGCTTATCCGGTTGTTGAAAGTTTTGTGAAGAATGCTTGGGCGAAACATGGGCTGCAACGTATCATGATGAACTCAAATGGGTTCTTTTTCTTTAAGTTTAGCTCGATAGATGGTATGCAGCATGTGCTTGAGACGGGTCCTTGGCTGATCCGCAATGTTCCCATTTTTTTGAATATATGGTCTCCAATAACTTTGCTTAAAAAGGAAGATATTAAAGCAGTTGCTGTTTGGGTTAAAATCCATAATGTCCCTATTGTGGCTTACACTGAGGATGGAATTAGCCTACTAGCAACTAAAATAGGTACCCCTAAGCTTCTTGATTCATATACGGCTGCTATGTGTGTGGAATCTTGGGGGAGAAGTAGCTATGCGAGAGCACTGGTAGAGATCTCAGCTGATCGAGAGTTTAAAGATGAGATTACTTTGGCAATTCCAAACCTAGAGGGTGAGGGTTATGTAAAAGAAACACTAAAAATTGAATACGAATGGAAACCGCCAAGGTGTGAACACTGTGCAGTGTTTGGTCATGATGGGGACCAATGTCCTAAACTAGTGAAATCGACTCAGAAACCAACTCCATGTGCAGATGGCTTTCAAGTCGTTCAGAAGAAAAAGAAGGTGAATCAGCAAAAAGGCTTCTTGATGAATAATCAGAATCCTAAGATGGTTTACCGACCTATCTCTAAACCATCCACGCATACCGGAGGAGCAAGCACTTCCAAAACTTCTGTTGCTTTGGAAAATTCTTATGAGTTGTTATCTGATTTGGCTAAGGAACCGGTATTTGTGGGTAGTGGCAACAAAAAAGAATGGAAGGAAGGTGGGTTATCTGGAGGCTATAAAACTTCTCAGTCCGGTCCTGCTAAAGCTCGTCAGTATGTTGATGAATTCGATGATGATATTGATGAACATATTGAGCTACCTAAGGATGCCTGATTAGTTGTGTTTCGGTGCTTGTCTAGCTTGTATCGAACTAGATAGGCTAGTATTATTTCGATTCATTAGCATAATGTGTTTATTTGTTTACATATATAGGGCTTGTCCTATATATGAACTAGTGTGACATTCTGTCATACTACTTGTTATGTAACGTTTTTATTTGGTTTTAATAAGATTTACCGGGGTAACCCTTTACCCAAAAAACAATGCAATGCACATGATTGGTTAATAAAAAGTTTATTTTATCGTTACTTCTAAAACTTGGTTGATTTTTAAAATGAATTAATTAATGAAAGGTAAAATAGGAAAACTAAACATTTATACTTTTATATTATCTATCTATACTCCTTAATAAATGAGCAATCATTTTTCCTTTTTCTCAAGAAAATCACTCAATCTTTTTATTTGTCCCTCACTTCTATTAATTAATATAAATATTTTTACATAATATACCTATAATACCTTTAATGAAATAATTTACAACATAGATCATTCAACCCTTAAAATAACTACACCACCCATTTTACATCAATTAAATTTATTTTCACCACCACACCACCGCCGCCGCCCCACCACCCGTTGTCGCCACCCATCGGTGCCACCGCCGCCGTCGCCGTCGTTACCGCTATCGCCGATACCGCCCTTCACTGTCACCCATGCACCACGCCGCCACTGCTACCACCATCGTCGTCGTATCGTGTGGGCATGTGTCTAGTAAATAAAGCAACACAACACCACCATACACAAACACACATCGCCCCCTCTGTCTCTCTCTGCTTTTCCGGCCATCGCCCCCTCTCTCTCCGATTTTCCGGCCATCACCCCTCACTCTCTCTCCGCTTTAAAAGTGTATGATTTTTTTCCATATATCATCATAATAATTTGTCTATCTGATTTCATTTGAAACTGATTTAAGGGTTTTTATATTTTGTTTGTTAAGTTTGCTGGCTCTTGATGTATATTTTCTCCTTTTCCAGAAACCTATATTTCATGCAAACCAACTGTTTGATGAAATGGTTGAATGAAAGAAAAGACGTAATTGAGAGTTTATTAAATATTGTTTGTCATTGTAATGTCACCGGTATGATCTTTAAATTTAACATTTGAGCAATCTATATTCTATTAAACATTGAGTTTGTTGTTTCAACAAAAAGGCATGTATATTTCATATGTTAACGTCTCTAAGTTTGGATCTTTGTAACTTTCAATGGTGATGTTTGTTACGCTACAGGAGTTGCTGCAAGAATCGCACGAATTGGTCCTTACTAAAGCTACCAGGATATAGTCCTTGCTCGGTACTCAGTTATAATGTAACTTAAGCATATTTCTTTTCAAATCACATAGTATAAAATGTTTGGTTGTCAGACTACTCAAATGTTAAAGATCATACTATAAATTAGTTGCGACTACTCAGGAGTTGCTGCAAGAACTCGGAAACTCCTTTTTTGGTCAAAATAGTAGGTCTAAACATGTAAGCAGTCGGATTTCTGGAATGTCATACTATAAATTAGCTGTTTACTTTCTTCCAATTAATCGTTATCGTTACTATAAAGTTCTGTAATTGTCTATGAATTGTTTAAAGTATGCAGCTTTTAGCAGCACATTTTAGATGATTTTTGTGTAGACCCATTCATTCTTTGCTATAATCATAAGGCTCATTGGTTTGGGTTATGTTTCAATGTTTCATCCAAATGGGGCAGCAAAGCTTAAACCTCAGAATGAAATGCATCAAATGGGTTGAGCCGGTTAAACGGGTCAAAAAGACACCCAGGGGTTATTTCTAAAGCATACAACCTACTAATCGATTAAATTCTTATTGTCACCTAACCAATAATTTGTCAATGTTTCAGCAAATTAATTTGTAAATGATTTGCTAGGTAGTAAATTAGAAAGGAGTTATTTTGAGAAAGTCAACTAAGCTTATCTTTAACTTATTTTAGTAAGGATTTTCTATTGATTTTAATAGTATTTTTATTAATTGAATTTGATTGTATTTATTTTTGGTAACATCCTAATTTACAGTGTTCACAATATATTCAAAAATCTCCTAATTCTACTAAAGGAGAACTCTCCATGACATAAGAAAATCCTATGTGTCATTCAATGAGGCTCTCCACATAGGATTTGTGACGTCATGAGTGATGAAATTCGTATGTGGTTGGAGGTGTTTTTATTATGTAAAAGGGTAAATTACAAGAATGGTACCTGTCCTTATACCGAAATCACACTGGCACTACCTGGCGTTTGGAAATTACCCGA
>JAOXNX010000011.1:21408259-21433987 GCA_028566075.1 Solidago caesia | reverse complement strand
TGAGTCGAGACGTGTGACCCCGTAGGCTTAAATACTTTCCGGACATACGCTCATTTTACGTGATCATATTCCTACAGTTTTCTCTTGGCTTGAGTTAACAATGGGTCTATGGCTTGAGGTAATATCTTTGGTTTCATGTTGTCATTTCATTGTTCAAGAGAGGTTCTCGGGTCTCTTTAACCTTGCCGGGTTAACAAAAATTTGCCCAGTATGATATGGATCTTTCGGCGCCTGAGCATTTAAGTGTGGCCCATCTTATCAAAATGTGACATACATGAGATGGAGCAAACATGTTTAACTAGTCTTCATACAGAATGCAATTGACCTCCTAGTCTTTGTGACCTGTTACTATTAAAAACAATGATCAAACAAGTTCTAGTCTACCTGCTCTTAACAAGTTAATGTAAAATTGTAAATATATTAACTAAAGAGATTAAGAAAATCTTTAAATTCATATTGACCCATTACAAAATCATCAATAATCTTAAATGAACCGACTTCAATCCACATAGATCCATAAATCAGGGATCACGAATCCGAATCAATAAACTTTACCATGAACCATGAACTACTATAACATATTAACCTGACCAAAAACCCTATGTTAACATGTTTAGTTGTGCAGACGACCTTGAGAAACAATAACCCCTCTAAAATAACACTATAAGAACTTCGTTTTCAAAACAATAATTTCTTTACATTACTCAACACTTATTACAAAAAAATCATTCTTTAAAATAATTTCAAACTTATATCGAATAAAACTAAAAATAACAAATGTTATATATTTTTTTTACTTAAAACTAAAAGTATCATTTCTCCGCTAGCCAAATAACTAACTTGGGGTGACAGAGAAATAGTTAAAACCAACAAAATTTAAAAACAAGCCCGATTAGTCTACTACTCGTACATCTTAATTTAAAATATATAAAAAAAAAAAAAAACCTATCCCCGGATAAACCCAATTGAAAAAAAATGACTCGATCCTTTTTATAGACCCTCTATATAAATACAACTTTCACTAGTCATCAATATATATAATCACATTATCAATTTCGTTCCTCATAAACAAAAGGGCGGGAAAACCACACACAGTGAGAGAAGCAGAGATGGCGCCATTGATGCAGAGCACTCAACCTTGGGTCGAAAAATAGTAACTTCTTCCCCCCTTCATCTTTCTCTTTTTTATACTCTTATCATTACATATTTCCTTACAAACATACATATATATATATATATACATACATATTGCTACTATATCTTTTATCAATATCTTATATCTATAATAAAATCTGTATCTATATATTTCAGTCGACCAAGACGAGTAAAGGACGTTGCACATCAAGATGAAGTTGTTCGAGTCCTCACCAATACTCTCGAAACCACTAGTGTAATTTCATTTCCTTATTTTCTCAAAGGAATAAAACACACAACTTTTAGGGTTTTATATTTTTAATTGTGTTTGAAATTAGTAATTTTTTAAAATTCATTTTGTCAAAAGTTGTGAAATTTTAAACATTTTGTGTGAAATTAGAAATTTTAGGGTTTTTATTTTATATTTATGATTTTAGGGTTTTTAGAGCTGAATTGATTTTGTTTGATGCAGTGTCCACATATGTTGTTTTATGGGCCACCCGGAACGGGAAAAACTACAACTGCCTTAGCTATTGCTCATCAGCTTTACGGGTAACGTCGACTACTTACATGCGTTATATTGTCATTTTTATTTCTTTTATGTTCTTTTGCTTCTTTTTTTTGTTTTTGTTTTAGTTGGTTTTGATGATCGATAGGTTGAATTGGAATGCAACGGTTTATATAGAGATGGTGTTGTGTTTGATTGCTTTAGATTTCTATTATGTTGAATGTTGAATAGTTGTAAGGTATTTGAACACTAGGGTTTAGTTTAGAGGCCCAGAAGAATATTTGAGTAGCTTTGAGTGGTAAAAAGATTCTCGTATGATTTGGTACTACGGTTAGACGTAATTTGTAAGTCGCCTACCTTTGGTTAGAATGCTTTATGATATCAAGGACAAAGCGTGACCATAATTATGTTGTTGCATTGTTATGTTTCAGCTATTTTGATGGAAAGCTAACTAGTTTACTAATCAGTTATGCTGCCACCATTGACTCTTCCCTTTTACAGCCCTGAACTTTACAAGAACAGAGTTCTCGAGCTGAATGCTAGTGATGACCGTGGAATCAATGTAGTTCGTACTAAAATCAAGAATTTTGCTGCAGTTGCTGTTGGTTCTGCTCATCAAGCGTATATAACCTAAGCCTCCTCCCTCTTTATCTTTTCATTAAGAATTAAAAGAAAGATTATGAAAAATGAATGGGACACACAACAGCCGCTTTTTCCAAATACCTTTGAAGTTATGTTTGATATGCTTG
Organism: Solidago caesia; assembly: GCA_028566075.1. NCBI lineage: Eukaryota > Viridiplantae > Streptophyta > Magnoliopsida > Asterales > Asteraceae > Solidago > Solidago caesia. The sequence goes on along the minus strand of JAOXNX010000011.1, from coordinate 21,431,596 downwards.
TTTTCTTCACTTTGCTTAATGTGTCTTCATCATGTAGGGGTTATCCCTGCCCACCTTTTAAAATTATCATCCTTGATGAGGCAGATTCAATGACTGAAGATGCGCAGGTGAGTTCCCTTCTTTTTTCTGATTATCTAGTAGTTACCTTTCCGAATGCTATATGTACCTTTTATTTTATCTTTTTTCATGCAACTATTATACGTTGACTATTCTGAAGGTTGAACACTTGAACTTCACGTTTGTTACATGATTGTATTTAAGACAATTAAGCCGTAGTTTTCCTTGGAACATCGACATCTCCATAGAATGCCTAGCAAATTCAGTTTACTTTTAGTAGTCGTATTTGTGCATATCTTGTTTCTTAAAAACCGGGGTGGTGCTTCACTTCTAGTTATGCAGTGTGTATTTGAATATAGTCTGCATTTAGACAGAGGTTTAGAAGTAATATGTTATTTTCTGTTGCAGAATGCTTTACGTCGTACAATGGAAACTTACTCAAAAGTTACAAGATTCTTTTTTATATGTAATTACATCAGCAGGTTTGTGCTCAATTTTCTATGATAATACAGTACTTGCTTTTATCTTTAGTGATATATATTTAGAATGATAATCTATTTTCTTGAGATAGATTCTTTTAGAAAGCTTGTTTTCTACTTCATCTCATACCTCTGGTGGTGGCGGTGTAGTCGTGTAGGAGTCTAATATAACCTAATTGCATACACACTACACACTTATGAAAATGTAATGTACGTGCAAACATCAAAGTAATCTAGATAAAGTAACTTCATGTGGCCACAGCTCACAAGTACGGATAGACTAATAATGTACCGCTTTTTGATAAAAATATAGTATAAATGGTTTAGAAGCAAATTATGTACACACGCAATATCTAATGATTGGAAGTCTTATGCTTGCAGTCAGATAGCCTTCTGAATGCAAATATATCCGAAGTAAAAACAACTTACCAATGGGAACAAGCCCTCGATTATAACAAACAACTAAGTTAGTCTTTTAGAAGTAGATATTACTTTATGTAGGGTGGAGCGAGACAAAGCTAGAAAGACCAAGTTAGATGGGTTTAAGTTTGTTGAAGTAAAGGATACTCTGATTTTCCTAATCCCTATCACATCTGCGTAAATTAACTTCTTTCAAACAAAAGTTTATAAGAAATAGAAATGGAAGATACTAGTCAGCAGGAAATGGAATACGAAAATTCATAAAGTTAAGGGACTACCAGATTTTTGTTCACTTTTTTGGTTTTTTATTCAGACATCTTCATTCTCCCATTTTTCTTTCATACCTGGTGCAGGATCATAGAACCTCTTGCTTCTAGATGTGCCAAGTTTAGGTTCAAGCCACTCACTGAAGAAATCATGAGCACTCGTATAGAGCATATCTGCAAGGAGGAAGGCCTTAATTTGGACTCAGAGGTGACAATCTGGTTTACTCTGCATGTTTTGACATTTTTATATTTCTGGCTAAGTTTCTTCTTGAATTAGCGTGTGTTGTAAATGATATGTTTGGTTGCTTATAGGCTCTCTCAACCTTGAGTTCCATATCTCAAGGAGATCTTCGCCGCGCTATAACCTTCTTGCAGGTAATAAAAACAATCAATTTTTGCTACTTCCTTGGTATTGTGCAAATCAGAGATTGTTGTTGATGTTTTAGATGTGTTTATTATTTATTGTTATATCGATCTTGTGTTTTGATTGTAACAGGGAGCTGCTCGCCTATATGGATCCTCAATTTCTTCCAAGGACTTGATTAGTGTTTCTGGGGTAATTAGACTCTTTTCTTACACGATTGCTTCCAAACCTAAAGCAAATTTATATATGATGCAATTTGGATTTAATAATCTAATACTATCTCGGAGAATATTGTGATGGGAGCTTAGTGGTTTATGCTGCTTCATGCCCAAGTTTAATGCAAAATGAAGCGCCTTTATTATTTTTTCTTATATAGTAATTTCTTTTTTAAGCATGTGTTGAATACTGAGATCTAGAGTACATCAGGTCGTCCCACATGAAGTTGTTCAGGCTCTACTTGCAGCTTGTCGACGTGGTTTATTTGACGCTGCAAACAAAGAAGTCAATAATATTATTGCAGAGGGGTATCCAGTCAGTCAGATCATTTCTCAGGTCAATGTTGTTGCTTTAATCTATATGCTAACCAAGTCAAATTGTCTCAAATATTGATATGATGTCATTGCAGTTATTTGATATGGTGATTCAATCTGATGATGCATTTGATGAACAAAAGGCAAGAATATGCAGGAAGTTGGGTGAATCGGATAAGGTACGCATCTGATCCAGTTTTGTATTTCTTTATTGAAAAAAAGTTGGCGACATGAAATTGTGACTCACTTTTGTTGCAACCATCGTTTTTAGAATCATTATAGCAGTCTCCTTTTAGGAAAACAATTTTGGAAGATGTAGCATTTTACTGTCTAGATCATCATTATCTTTGGACCTACTGCTATCCATTTTTTTCACTGTTCTGCCACCATCATAAGACATAAAGCATCACTAAGCATGCTACTTAGAAATACATTTATAAGTTCTTCACTAGGATGGCATGAATGTTGATAATTACAAATGATTCAGACTGGGTGGGATGATACTTGAGAGTATAAGCCAGTCAGTCAGGAACTCACTCGATTACTACTCTGATCATTCCAGGATTAGTGGTGTGGTCAGACTTTTGAGAAAAATGTGACATATATATTTAAAACTAATATATATTCTTATTAATTTTTGGAGAAATGATAGTTTTCTACAAGCTTAAGAGAAGGGTTGCTGTAAATTTTGTTTTCATGTACCCAAAAAAATGCAACATATGACTGCAGATTAATGTGTATTTATTACTAATAATCAAAACTTAAAATGAATGTTATTAAAACAATACTGAGAAAACTTGTGGATGGAAGTCATTGTCATTATTGCTAATGGGGAAATAGGTGAATTTGGATTGAGATCTTACAGAATGAAAAAAAAAAAAGAAAAAAAAAAGAAGAGGAAATGTTGCTATCTTAATGTGATTAAGTTGTCAGTTCAAGTTTAAGGTTTGACCTCAAACGTCATAGATATATCGCTTTTGTTTTCATCGCTGGAAAAGCATGAATAGTTGGATGTGTGAAGTTCTTAGTTTGATTTACTGGATTATGCAGTGCCTTGTTGATGGAGCAGATGAGTATTTGCAACTTCTGGATGCATGCAGTTCAATGATCACGGCATTTAGTAATGCACCAGAAGGATATTCCAATTAGATGTAGTTCCTTTTTTCATCATGTTTACTTGGAGTGCACACTTCTTAAACAATTGGTAAAATGGAAAATTGATATTTTGGCTTCTGATTGTTCTATGTATGGTGTTAAAGAAACGATCGAATGATCTTCATGCTCTATCTGATGTTTTAACATAATCTTTCTTTATCAATGATTAAATAAGAAACTTATACCCCTAAACCCCTGTTACCACTGTTATGCTACGATTGAATCAATACCTTTGTTAAACCTGTGGGTTAACTTGATCTGTTTTTAACTTTGAATGAAAGTGATCTGTTTTAATGGATTACATAAACCGCCCGATGAGTCTATTTTGCTCTGTAGATAATCGTGTTCTGTATGTGTAATTGTATCTATATACGATCGAAAGTATTTTATATATAATTGAATTGAATCAAAGAAAAGTACTAAAAATGATGGTGTACAAAATAACAACTCTTTGGATATATACTTACTTGTATATTAAACTTTGGATTGGATGGATGAATGAATATAAAGGGTGGTCTTGTTTTGGAGCTAATTGTGCCCAAGAATCGCTCGTTGCCAAATCTTGAAGATTTTACGCTATTAATATATGCAGATGGGCCACCAACTTTGGTTGACGTGATTCTTGCACCTTTTTTTTATGAATGTTCAACCACAATTACAAATACTTATATATATTTTTTCTTTATAAAATCAAACCACTTAAATATTACAAAATTTCTGTAAATAAGTATTTACTTTACCACTTAAAATAATGCAAACTTACTCTTTGTTGCCCAGAGGTAAATTATAAGTCTCTCCTGAAATCAAATAATGCAAGCTTAATCTTTAACCATTTTTAAGATGGTCTAATGGTAAAGACTAAAACGTCTGTAGGCCTTAGAAAAGATCCGAATTCAAATCTTATTGGGTAAATAAATGTATTGGGATTATTAGAGAGAAAGTTTAAAAAACAACTACACTAATATTGATTAAAATGCATATGTCAAGCTTGAAAATTTTCATTTAACATAAAAATTAATACATTACATAATCAATCAAAAGTTGTATCGAATTCAATCATGAAATTACCTAAAAACCCAAATCGTAAAATTTACCGTAGCCAATGGTTATTCATCTGACACGACGTATTCACAATCACCGATCATGCCGCATAGCGCATGCATCATGTTAGTATACAATAGTGTGTGTATATATAAAAATACACACACTATTGTGTACATATATTGTATTCTAGTTATATTACTACTTTAAATAACAACGAGAAATATCTATCCGTGTGTTGTCGCGGGAACTTTTTTTCCAAACCTACAAAGTAGTTTATCGTAAAATAATATTTACACTAACACAAATGGAGACACTTCAATGAAGTTGATATGATGTCTTACTATACATCATATACCAACATAAGATATAACACTAACTATATTAATGCAAATAATGACACTTCAATAACAATGATGTAATGGTTTACTATCAATTTTATATGAACATAACATATAGCTAAAATAAAAATAACATATAAATATAATAACAATAACAAAAAAATGGATAGCACAAAAAGAAAACGTAACTACTTTATTTAAAAGTATAATAAATAAATAAATAAAAACATATCAAACGCAGTAGTTTTATACAATTTATTGTAGAAAGAAAAAAAAAAGTAATAAATATACAAAGTTGATTGTAAAAATTAAAAACAAATGAAAATAGCTACATTATTTAAAAGCATGAAAAAGAACCCAAACCCAAAAACAAAAAGAAAAAAAATCAAGTAGGAAATCTAACAAGCTTTTTGGCTAGCTGCTTGCCTGACAGCCTTGGAGATTCACTATTGAATCTACAATGAATCCCCTCTCACTGAATCGAGAAACATTTATGAAAACATAGCAAACATAGCAGTTTTATACTACTTTTTTATTTTTTTTAAATGTAACTATTATTCACACAGGTCCCCGCAAAAACACATGGGACCCAAGGTATTTACAAACGTATATGGGGATTACAAGCAGTTAAATCTACACCATTCCTCCCAAGAAGCTACTCTATTTTTGTATCTACTATTAAACCAAAGAAAACTGAGCGTTTTGACATTGCTAACAATCTTCAAAGGACAAACATTAACGTTTGAGAACTTCTTGTCATTCCTTGCCTTCCATATGCACCAACATGTTGTGAAAAAAATACCTTTAACAATCTTCCTTTTCCTCTTTTCCTTAGTAACAATTTCTGGGCTGTCGATTATATCTCTGATAGAGAAGAAGAAAAGCGGCTCCAATCCGCACCACCTGCTGATCAATTGCCAGACCACCGAGACCACCCCACATGCACATAACAGATGCTCAATAGTTTCACACCCGTCATCGCATAGCACACACATATTATTACCAAATGTACAGTTCCTTTTCTGCAAAGCATCCAACGTGCCAACCCGATCCATTTCCGCCCTCCACAAAAAAATGTTACATTTTTTGGGAATCCATTTGACCCAATCAAAAACAAATCTACCGCTAACATCTCTGTCGCCCCTCAAAAACCGCTTCACTTCGCTGACCGAGAATTCCTTCTCCTTGTTGCCTAACCATACCCAAGTGTCTCTTTTATCTGTTAATTGGACCGAATCCAACATATCAACTAGTTTTGCCAGTTCCTCAAGCTCCTCACTAGACGAAGGAACTTTAGACCATGACCAAGTCCTCGAGCTCCTCACTAGCAGTTTTATACTACTAGTCGTAGAAAACAAAACACAAATAAAAACGTAATAATTTTATACGATTAATTGTAAAAACTAAATAATAAAAAATAACTATTTTATTAAAAAAACACAAAAGATAAAAATTGAAATTGAAAAAAAAATTCAAATAAACAATCGCTTAGGCAGTTGCTATTTTTAAAAATTCATTGTTGAATGTACAGTAAATCCCCCTCCCGTGAATTATCTATATAATTAAAGGGCATGAACAGTAATCATGCCCTTTAATTTTCTGACCCGTGGCACCACTATCTTTTAACACTTTGCACAATTGCACGCCAATAGAGTGACACGTATCGAGGTGTTTTTTTTTGTTGCTTTTTTTCTCTTTATATTTCTTTGTTTTTAATATTTGATTTTTAACTTTATTGTATAAAACAAACATATATATTTCATATCGTAAACTTCTGGACGTAGTTATGGTATTGCACTTAAATACATATAAATTTGATATTTCTAACTTTTTACCAAAAATATCTATGATATAGTGTTTTTGGTTTGTATTTGACTTTTTGTTTTTTTTGTGACCGGTGGTTTTTTTCCTGAACTTATTTCTTGGTTGTGAAACTGTATTAATAACAAACGCAAACATAATAATTGACGCATCACAACGCTAGACTTATACCCCTATATAAAAGAGCAACCACTCTCCCCATTTTTTCTCCCTCAAATGATGATTTAAAGTGTCTATTTTACCCCTGTCTTTCTATTGTCTATTTTCATCCCTTTATTGATGTACCAAAAATACTCTTAATGAAATGTTTTACAATATGTATCCCTCAACTCCTAAAATAAATACACTACACCCTTTTTATATTAATTACATTTTACATCAATAACCTACACTACTCACCACCAGTCGTCGTCACCGCCACCATCACACCACCGTCGTATTGCATGAGTACCTTATAAAAGAAACATTTATTCCCCTCTCATTGAATTGAGTTGATTAAAGAAACATTTAATGGCAGTATACTAAAATAATAATAATATAATATAATATAAATATGGAAAGAAACATTTAATGTCAGTATACTAAAATAATAATAATATAATACTAGTATTGTACCCGTGCAATGCGGTAGTGGCTACGACTGGCGGTGATGGCGGTGACAGTTGATGGTGGTGGTGTCGGATTGTTGGTGGGGTAATGGTGGGTGTAAGTAATTGATGTAAAGGGGTAATGGGAATATTTTAGAAAATAAGAGATTGGTGGTATAAATTAATTCATTAAGGGTAGGATGATAATTTCGTGTGTAGAAATTTTCTAACTTTTTTGTTTGGTAGTGGAGTGGAGAATTTTTAAATAGTAGTATAGAAGTATATATATTTGGTAGTGGAGTGGAAAATTTTTATATAGTAGTATAGATATAGATATAGATAATAGATAATATAAATATGGAAAATGCTAACTAAAATTTTAAGGATAAAAAAACTCTATCTTTCATATCAAAAATTCATCCGTAAATTTATAATAAAAATATAAAATATTTTATACACATTAATTACATCCTAACAAAAACAAACAAATATTTTACAAATGACATCGAACTTTGAATGTTAATATTTGGATGGACACATAAGTCTGAGTGACTGCCCACCTCAACAACCTATCTCTTTCTCACTCTCCTCCACATAGTCCATTATTATGTATGCATGTTACGGTACTACTATAATATAATATCTGTAGTTATATGTGTATACCTATATATATATATATATATAAGAAAACAAATAACCAAAATGAGAAAGTCTACAGGGTCCCAGCGGTAATCTCGGCATAACCAATACACATCATGTTTAGTCAATCTAGTATATAAACACAAAGCTAGCAGCTACTATGTTATTCATATTCACATTCACTTTCATCATATATATATCCATATCAACCAAAAGTATAAGCCATTAGTGATCGTCAGTCATAGCCATGGCCATAGATGACGACTCCTTTGTTAAACCAGGTGCGGTTCCATTCAAGTGGGAAATAAGGCCCGGTGTCCCCAAGCCCATTAACCATCACAAACTACCATCCAACGAGCGTAAATCATCTCTTAAGCCACCACCAGCCAGTCCAACATCATTCCATTTCCCCTCCTCACCACGAACCCAATCTAGTCGTTTTCAGTTTGATCATAAGCACTCCATCATGGGTCGGCCCGAGGTTGTATCATCCTTGGGTTGCTTTCCAACCCGAAATAAAGGAGATAGCCAAAGAAAAACTAATAAACTTCATGTAGTAGACCCCGTCTATAAATCGGACCTTGAGACATTGTCGCATTGGTCCATGTCTACTAGAAAGTCTCCGTCACCATTTTATGACTCGTCGTCTTCCTCTTCCTTCTCGTCCTACCGATCATCACCACGGGTGGTGACTGATGTGGAATGGGCAGGGTACGGTCTATTTTAAATTAAGCACAATAATGTCAATACATCAATATGGCCTGGCCTCGACAAAGATTTTTATGGTACAATTAATTAATTAATAGACCAGTCAAATTTAGTTGATGAAACGACGTCGGACTCTTGTGTATTTAGATGGTCATGAAATCGTTTTAAGCTAGCTAGATTTGATTATTGGCCTTAATTGTAATCGAAATTGTTCGAGAGCTGAAATAAATTAATGTTTGTGCTTAAGATCGAGTAATGCTACATATTACATTAATTTTTCTAAACTTCTTCTATACGTGTTACTTATTTTGTACAACTTTGAAATTAACACGTCTCTTATTTGATTGCGCATATATTTTTCTGGATGATTTTTGTGAAGATATATTTATTGCTTTTTGATTAATATTGGTACCTTGTTTGACCATGAATTGTACAATTTACATAGCAAAATGTAAAGATGCTAATATCTAGCACCAACAGATCGATCACAAATTTTATATTAAGAATAAAAGTTTTTAAGAAGTTTTTACTCTTTAAAACTTTTCATAGAAGTATGAGCGAATGTATCGACGGATAACTAAAATTAAAAATATCTCGAATCTCGAAAGAATATTTATAAAGAGAGAAAGCTCATCGTTTATAATGGACTCAACAACCTCTTGTTGCTGAAACACTAGGTGTACGTGTTACAAATTATATTGAACCACATCGGACTTCATATCGACAACACATTGTGTTAACTGTTTGTGTGTTCAAGTTGGTGTGATATGTTTAGGTTCTATAAAAATGATTATTGAATTCTTGTGTACATTTAAGGATAGGAATTTAGTACCTAAAAAACGTACATGGAAATTATGATTTTTTATTTATTATGTGATAGTATTTAGTGGTCAAAAAATAAACATGGTTTTTTTAATTATGTGATAGTATTTAACATTTGAAAGGTAATTTAAAAACTAAATCCTTTTAATAGTCAAAACCTAAATAAGTTCTCTCAATTAGAAATTTTGAGTAAAAAAGTTACATTTTTATGTTAAATCTTAACAATCTAAAACTAATATATGTCAATTTTATAAAAATATAAAGCCTGAGGGTTATATATGTAAAGCTTAAAAATAAAAGGAAACAAAATATGAGGGGGCAAAATATAAAATTCGAAGTTAAAAAAACCCAAAGGGGGTGTCCAATTTATAAAATATAAAGCCTAAGAGTTACATATGTAAATATTAAAAATAAAAGGAAACAAAAAATGAGAGGACAAAATGTAAAATTTGAAGTAGAAAAAAACCAAAAAGGGTGATCAGTTTATAATATATAAAGCCTGAAGGTTATATATGTCAATATTTAAAATAAAAGGAAACAAAAGATAGAGGGGCAAAATGTAAAATCCGAAATTAAAATAAAAAAACAAAGCTGAAAAGGGTGTCAAGTTTTGAACTGGTGGCCTCCCAAAGTGTAAGTGAAAGCTAAGCCAATTCTACCCAACCCAACATCGTTCATTTTTTTGGTAAGTTAGTTATATATGTGGTTTGTGGAATATTACTATTCACATTCAATTGCAATAAAATATGATATAATATAATGTCTTGTTGCTTTTATATATAAGTGTTATTTTTTTTTGTTAAATCTATAAATTTTATACTAAGTGTACATTTAAAAGTATATATGTGATTATGTATGTACGCTTATAATAACCTTAGTTGTTGGAAAACATGGTGGAGATGCTGGTGGTGATCCTTATCTCCAAATTGGCAGCCATCTTCTGGATGCCAATCTAGTGGTAAGAGATTTTTAAATAATATGTTGTATTATTAATGTTGTTCACTTCTATTTTTTTATTTTTTTATTTTTTTATTTTTATTTTCTATTTTTTTATTTTTGAACGGCAAGAAGTATATTGTTATATATTAACAAAGACACTAGCAAATTACCAGTGTCAAAAAGTACATGATCTAGAAATAAAAAAAATACATACAATCTAGATCCTACTTAGAACTTTAACTGCTAAGGTTGCAAAATGGTTGAAAAAAACTTATACCAATTACAGTAAAAACCGAGACATAAGAAAAAACCCCAACCACGACTCCGTGGTGTTTTTACTAATTGGTTAACTTCGTTTTGTAGGTTCCACCACTAGATTGGCATCAGAAGGCGGATGCCAATTTGGAAACAGGGAACACCACCAGGCACCAGCATCTCCACCCTGACCTCTAGCAACTAAGGCCATTATAAGCGTACCTACATAAATAATCTATACTCCCTATTAAAAATTGTATATTTAAATGTATACGTAGTATAAAATTTATAGATTTAACAATAAATACACATATATATAAAAACAACATGAGATAATCCTTAAACTAATCAATCCGTTTACTAATTGATGTCGCAAGTTGATAATGATTTGATGTTCATAAATTAATATGTAAGCATTTACTACGACAGTTTGGGGGCTGATATGTTCACGGATGAATTTGTTGCGTACAAGGAAAATGGAAGTAAAAGACGACAATACCCCCAAAATTATATTTTCAGTTTCTTTAAAGATTTTGACTATCTGATATCTTCAAACTTGGATGTCCATCGTCGCCGTACATCACGGGAACATATATTTTTTTTCCGAATTGCTCGTAAAATGAGATATTTGACAAATCATGTTTCATACATGTCCATATACATACATACACACACGCACATATAATTTATGTAATCATGAAATCTGGAACTTTTTCCGAATCTAGAAGGCTTCAAGTTTTATCGGTTGATGAAGACAGGTTTAGGTGTTGGCCTGGGGCTGATTCTGCTACTTTGGTTGATGATGACAAATCACAAATTTGTAGTCATGTCTTTCAAACATACCACAAGCCTTCAAACTCGGAAAGTGATTACACGTCCCTTTTTTCTCGCTTTAAATTTGTCAAAAACTCATGTTTCATTACAACCCCCCAACTCGATGGAAGTGAGCCGAGCCAGAATGGTGGAAGTAAGGCGGGGATGATGAAAGTGAGACATAATTCATTCAGCTGACAACACAAGGGGTAAAAGTGATCACCTTTAAATTGCATTGTTCCCAATAGTAAAAGCAAAGTGATATTTGAATTGAGTTCCAACATGGCATTAAAGGAATTTGTAGAGCAGTGGCAATGGGTTGTCGGAGACTCTTGGCCGGCATCACCAAGATCAAGAGAGATTAATCGGAGGTGAATATGGTCGTTGGGTTATATTCAAACATAAAACATAACTTGACTACTAAAATAATACAAGGGTATTATTGACTTTATAAATAAAATTTCCTTCGATAATTAAAAATTTTCCTTGAACAAATTAGCTCCCTTATTTTAAACTTACAACCATGTTTATTTTTCGATCACTAAATACTAGCACATTATAAAAATAAAAAAAAATCATAGTTTCCATGTATGTTTTTTAGGTACTAAATTCCTTAAATGTACACAAAGAATTCTAACAATCATTTTTATAGAACCTAAACATATCACACCAACTTAAACATAAAAACAATTATTACAATGTTAACACCTAATAGTAAAATATCAAATTATATACTGGATCCATTTAAAATATATATATATATATATATATATTTGTTAAATTTATTTATACATATTATTAACTTAACAACATGTAATAATAATAATAATAATAATAATAATAATAATAATAAAACATTTCTTACTTGATGCGGCGGTCCGGCAATGGTGGTGCGACAACGGTGGTGCAGACGTGCAGTGGTAGAACGGGGCGGTCTGACGATGACACAGTGGTGGTAATCCAGCGGTGTCCAACAATCTAATATTTTTAAAATATACAAAACTATATTAAAAACTTATATAATACTAATAGTAATAACATAACATAATGTAATAATAATAACCTAATAATAATAATAATCTATAATTCAATATCTCAAAATAAGTAGTTGATGTTTCAAAAATGACTTTCAACATTATTAACTATTTTAAACGTATATACTTGATATATCTATAATACAACTATTAATTTATAGTTATAATTTTCTTTTTCGTTTAGTCAAACTTTTCTTTTTATACAATTACTTTATTTAATTATCAATTTAATTTATTATAGCTTATATTTTATATTTTATAATTTGTAATAATTATGAAAAATAATAATGAATTTTTTAATGAACATTATCTTCTATATTTTGTTTGTGTACTATGCTATCATTTTTTTTACATAAGTGTTTGGTTTAAAATTAACGTCGTCACGACACCTCACACGCCGTCTATTGATGTCGCTGCATCGCGCGTACATCCATCTAGTAATAATATCTATGATCTATAATACTATACTAGACGCATACCCGCACGATGCGGCGACAATGGTCGTAACGGCGGCGGTGTGGTGGCAACAGCGGTGGCGGCAGGGGTGACGGCGTTGACGGGTGGTGGTGGTGTGGTGGTGAATGTAAAAGTAATTGATGTAGAAGGGGTGTAGTATAGTTATTTTAAAGGATCTATATTTTAAAAGTATCTCTTTCTATGTCTATATTAGGTGCATCTGGAAGTCGAGAAATGAAAAAAGGTTTTCTAACTCAACCGTGGCTGTCGGCTCTATCATTCAAAGCATCAAAGCTCTTAGTTTTTTTTGGTATAGACACAGAAAGAGGCACAAAGTTATTAGTTGGCAGGATTGATGCAATTTCAAGTTGATATAAGTTGTATTTGTTTCCGTCCGAATTTTGTCAGGGTTTTTGTGAATAATAGTTACTTTAAAATTTTATTTTTTTTAAAGATGTTTAAATTAATTAATAAAAAGGTGGGGAAAAAATAGGGGTCGAAACTCGAAACGGCCCATCTTCTCTCCCACCTGTCACTGTCTTGGTGAGGTGTCAATAGGCACAATAAAAATAAAACATCTTTGTACATTTAGCTGAAGTAACAACATAATAAGCTTGTTTGGCCGCTTGATACTTTCTGTCTAACCAGAGCACAAGAGCTGCCCAGACTGGTCGGCCCCGGCGCCGGCAACGGTAATTCTCCGTCCTGCACTCCTGCTGCACTTTTTCTATTACTCCTTATATTCTAATTATTTATTTATTTAAGACCTTCCTCTCATACCGGAGGTCCTCCGGGAATCAGTCTCTCTATCTGCGCGCAAGGCTAAGACTCTATACATCCCACCTCCGCGTACCCTGCTCATGCAGGATTGTGTATCGTCGACATTGACATTATTTAAGACCTTCATAATTTATAATTTGTTTCCATTTTGCTATAAATATTTACAACCCATTTGTTAAAAACCATTTCTATTCACAGAAATCATATCAAGTTCATGCCTTTTTTTCTCCTAAGAATGTGCCCTAGTTTCCACCAATTAGTACTTTCATAACCGAATAGAATTGTAATCATGTCTTCAAAGTATGGAAATATTGTGAACCAAATATTGACTGCAATCATCCAAAACCGTCGATTCGATTCAAATCTTGCTAACCCGTCATCTTTAAGCTATCATTTTTCAAACCAAGTGGTGGTCGAGGTACTAAGATCAATACCGAGATACTTTTTCCAGTCCACAAGATCCATTGGTCGTCAAACGGGCTTCAGACACCGAGCTCCTTTAAAACAAAGAAACCTTCATGAAGAAACGGTTAAGTTTCGTAAAGGGGTGATGGTACTTGGACCGGCTGCTTATAGAGACCCGAAAAAAGTAAAGTTGGGATTGGATAAGGCTCTAGAGTTTTATTATTGGGTTGAGACACAATGTGGGTTTAGTCATAATGAAATGACTTGTAGAGAGATGAGTATTGTTTTGGCTAAAGGAAATAGATTGAAAGAGCTGTATAATTTTTTAAAGGATATGTCAAGAAGAAGTTGCGGCGGGCTAGTAACGACGGAGACCATGACCTGTTTGGTTAAAGTGTTGGGAGAAGAAGGGTTGGTAAATGAAGCATTGGCTGCATTTTACCGAATGAAGCAGTTTCACTGTAGACCAGATGTTTGTGCATATAATACAGTAATTTATGCGTTATGTAAAGTTGGTAACTTTAAAATGGCTAAGTTTTTGTTTGAGCAAATGGAGTTGCCGGGGTTTAGGTGTCCACCTGATACTTACACGTATACAATTTTGATTAGTTCTTATTGTAAACATAGTTTGCAGACGGGCTGTAAGAAGGCTATCAGGAGGAGAATGTGGGAAGCTAATCATTTGTTCCGGATCATGCTGTTTAAGGGTTTTAAACCTGATGTTGTAACGTATAATTGTTTGATTGATGGTTGTTGCAAGACTTATAGAATCGAAAGGGCTCTCGAATTGTTTGATAATATGCTCAAACAGGGTTGCTTTCCGAATCGGGTTACTTACAATTCTTTCATAAGATATTATTCTGCGACTAATGAGATTGATAAGGCTATGGAGATGGTGCAACGGATGCAAGAATTGAACCATGGGCAGCCCACTACAAGCTCGTATACCCCTATCATCCATGCTTTATGTGAAGCGGGAAAAGCATTAGAAGCATGGGAGAAGCTAGTTGAATTGGTTGATGGAGGGTCAATACCTAGAGAATATACGTATAGGTTAGTTCATGGAATGCTAAAGTCTTCGGGGAGGATGGATTTATTAGATAATGAGATTTGTGGAAGAATTGAAGATGGTATCAAGAATAGATTTAAGCAAGTAATGAAATTGAAACCAGTTATGTCTGCAAAGCCCCAAATTGCTATTGGTGATTTGGAATAACTCTGGTTCATAGCGTGCTCTTACTACTGCTCTGGAGAACCACATGCATTAAAATGTGAAATGACAAAACTGTCGCTGTTGCTAAAGTGCGGAATATGCTGTCTGTTTTGCAAACTGAGGTATGTTTACATAAACCTATGAGATATGTCCTTCTACTTCAGTGAGAAAGCTCCTTTCTTTTGATGATTCTCAAACATGTACTACTGAATATCAAGTTGTATAACTTTTTAATGTGACATAAAAACATTAAATGTTGCTGTCTTTTTCATGGAACATTCTATATAATCGACTCATGTTGGTGTACCGAACTTTTAGACTTTACAAAAATAACTGTATTTTTTGACCAATTTGCACATATATAGAATACATTAATGGGTCAACGGAGCAAAACACGTATTGGTAATTCTAATGCTAGACGTCTTATATTTTTTTCAAGTTCCAAAAATATTTTCATTTAAATTAGGAGCTACTGGAACCATTAATCATCTTCTTGTTGGCAAGATATATCACAACTTAAATTTTATCCGTTTTAACCACTTAAGTTAGCTCAAGTGGCCAACCACCACCTACAAAGCCTATGCCCCACCATGTGATGTCCTTTAAGTGGTGCAAGTTCTATCCCGCTTGCAAGCATGATTGAGAAATATTTAGGTATTTGCTCAAGTGTGGGGTATTGGGTGGAGGTGTCTAACTGGAGCATGTGTTGTGTGGCCTGTGCATGTTGGTACCAATGCGGTACCAGGGATCAAGGGGTTCCCTCTGATTTACTCTTTTTAAATTTTATCCGTTTTCGTTATCATCTCTTAAAATTCTCATTCACTGTAAGTTCCACCTTTTTTTGCATTCTTCACCCCCATGTGCTTGGCATTATAGGGTTGTTCAAAAACACCATGCCAACGGAAACATTTGAATAGACCACTTACACTTTTGTCTTAACGAGGTGAAAATGAATTCAAATTCATTGAACTTCATGTTGAAAGGTTTATAGACCAAACAGATGATAAAAAGTAGTAGCATTTGAAGTTTGGTGATAGCATTTTGAAATAAGCATTGGCTTGAATATTTTGAGTATTTGATGAACAATCAACAATGACGTTGTAAGATGATGACTAGTTTGAGGCTCAAGAGAAAGCTGGATAATTGCTTGACAATTGGATAACTGTTGTGATATATAAAAGAAAGTCAACCATCTATTTAGAATGGTTTTTGTATTTAATTTTAAGTGTAACACTCAGAACATTATAGTAACAAAAAGATATCTGGAAAGAAAATTGTATATAGCAATTAAAGGTTGTGCAATTTAGGAAAACTTGTAATCTGATATCTAACAATATTAGTTGAGAAAGAATTGGGTATTGTTGTTCTTTAAGGATAAGAATTGTTTAGTAATCAAAGTTAGAGGGTTAACTGTAGATTGGTAACATAAAACTAGTGGAAATATGAATTTTAAATTGATGGTACGTATAATGCATTTTAGCGTCTTCATTTGATGGTTAAGTAATTCAGAGGGCATAAACTGTAAACCCTAATGACTTCTAGATAATTTCATTCCTCTAAAGATAGATTGGTAGGTATTAGTTTTTCTTGAGAAAATAGAGGTTTTGAATGAGTTGTGCATTGACAAATATGAAAAGGTTTTGTGTTGAAACAGAACCATTTATGGTTTCTGTCCTGGTGTTTGAAGTTGTGAGTCTTGGTCTGAAAGTCATGCTCACACTGTAACATTAGAGTCATCGACCATAGCCCTGCATCAGAGAAAGTAATGAGCAAACCTGCTATGGATCACCACCGTAGCAATATACCTTTTTTCCAAATTGTAATTTCTGATACGTCAACCAAATTATTTCGTTTGTTTTAGAACTCCCAACAAAATGTTCAACCCTTAGGTTATCTTGATTATGAATTTTATAGAATTGTTGACAAAAGTAGTTCGACCTAAAGTTGTTATTTATATGAGCTAACTTGTATGTTTTGTGAACTCGTTCCAGGTTCAAAGGAAAGACCTCTCATCAAAATTATCATGTTTGCACCACGTTTGCTAAATAACCTTGTTGCACATGTCAGAATTTCATATGACCCTTGACGAGTGTTTTTTTAATGAGACAACTCATCTAGATTTTTGTATATATATATTTTTGGGTTTCATTTGTTATTGTACTTGTAAAATGTAAAAGTTAAAGCATGTCTGAACAAACAATCTTAAGTGGTTATTACAATGATACTGCAAGTACACTTGTTAGAACCACCATCTATTTAGCATTCCGTTTGCATACAATGACCATACACATCTGTATGTAATCTCCATTTCATCATGTATGTTCCATTGGTAGAAAAAATCTCTGCTATGTGTTTGAAACAATAGTGGATGGAAACAATGTCTGGCACATACATATGGTTCTATTATATTCCTTTGGTCACGCAGGTAAAATTCTATCCAAGTCATTGGTTACATGTCAATGGGACAGCTAATTGGTATAAAAACTTGTGTGCTCAACAAAATAACCAGTTTTCTGGTGGATGTTTTGCTTCAATAAAGCTTTTCTTAGGCATGTCTTGGTAAAGTTTGAAATTATAAACAACCACATAGTTGCTTGTCATTTGTTCTGTTCAACTTATTTTGGCGCAAACATCATTTCTCGTTTATATTCCTAAAACCCATTACCAAAACCTCCCTTCCAAACATATCTTTATCTTTCATTATTACAGAAACTCCCAACACCACATGATTTCATTAGCATCTTTATGAAGAAAATAAGATACAACCGATTTGATTTTCATGTGTAAAAGTGTGTGCATACTTCTTTTTTTTTTTTTTTATATTAGCGAGTATAATGGAATAGACGTAACAAAACTTTAAGTACAGCAGTTCAAAATAGCCATTATATAAAATAACCATGACTCATTTGCTACTATGATTACACTCTCCATGAGCCAACATAACTCTATATCTTCCCAAAATGAATCAAGATTTTACAGTTCTACATTACAGAGCTATTTAAATGCTACTTTTTTCAAACAGATTTAATTATTAGTTAAGCAAATAACATCTAAAATCAAGCTTATGCGGGAGAAATGCACCATCAACTTGTGTATAAAAGAACCCAATCAAGATGCAATAACAGCAAAAATAAATTTGGCACAGCAGCGAGTTTGTAGTTGATTTCATGGTTATCTCATTTGCAGTTTGGTGTAACGATCAGCTGCTATGGACAACGACTGGATTGAAACAGGGAAAGATGGGCCCATCTACATGACATTAATCAGTTAGGCTAGTTTGAACATTATTCATCATCATTTAAAAACATGTACTAGAGGCAGTAAGCTGGACGGGTAAAGCTAGTTGGGTGACAAGTAAAAAACATGTTTGGTTTGATCCGAGACATCTTAGTACAAATCGAAACAGATCCCGGCCAGGCTAGGTTACACACTATTTTGTTCATTTTATTTAATGGTTAAAAAAGGTTATTGCATCAACTATATTTACAAAAAGAACATTACTACAATAACCTTTTTATACATATGATTAATGAAGTTATATGCATTAAAGATGGACTATGGCAACTTTTACATGTTAAGCCAATTTGCCTTGTTCCTCTTTTAGCCAACTTTATTTTATTCGACCTATTTGAAATAAAAGACAATCCGATTTGACCCATGGGCCGAAGTGGCCACCTCTAGATGCTATGATATAAATAATAAAAGTAGCAATGAGGTTACCGTGCTACAAATATGAAATGTGGTCACATATCCAGCATACTTGGAACCTACACAAAGAAAAACAAACACAAAGAAAAACAAAGTTGGTCCTTTTCCGATAATTTAAGCTCTCGTGTAGCCTTAGATATCTTAATTGAGCCCTAAAAGTATTTTAAATGCCAAAAAATGAAGATTTTGTCTATTTTTACACAAAAAACAAGAACTAAAGCAGGTAATGAATGCTGCTTACTTTTCTTCAATCCAGGAGGCTTTGCAAGTAGAAGAGAATTAACAAACGCACCCACATTTTCACATAAAGCCTCTTCTGTAAAACTGACCTGTTTCATAAAGATTTGCAACAAGGTTACACACAGTCCTAAAAGATGTTATGGTCACATGCAATGTAAATATATGTCCCAACAAAATGTGGGTAATGGTACCTTTCCGAGTCCAACATGAACGATAGCAGACTTGTCTTTCTTAAACTTGATGTTTTTCTTTGCTTCTTTTACTGCCGTTGAAATTTCAGTAGTTACAGAACCATCCTGATCAAGAAAATATATAGCCACAAGCATGATGTCAGGTACTACACAAAAATGTAAGTAGCTTTAGTGAAAAATAATCGAAGGTAACGACTCACTCTTGCGTTTGGGGTCAAACGGTTGAGTTTTTTCGAAATCTGCCGAATGAAAACAATAACTTTCATTAGTGATCAGATACTTTGTTTTCATATTCCGAGATAGATAACATAAATCTCTGCTTTCTCAGAAAACGAAAACATGAAACACAAACCTCTTTTCCTATGCGTGGCATCAGTTGAGGAACTGCAATACACTTGTCAATTTCTTTTAAGTTAATTTTGCCTACAAAATTTAAATCAACATACAAGAATTTAGTTTTAGGAACAACTACCAACACAATCAGAATCAAGTGTAGATGAATTACACCATTAACATAAAATATAGTGATAGAACCATAAGTTAATACTCTATTTAAAGAAAATTCTACCAATAGCATACAAAATGCAACTTCTTTACGTAAGCATTTTAGTAAATCCATCTAAACAACTTCAGATGCTATCCCCACAGAAAAAAAACTAGACAATATCTTCTACAGGACTAGTCATGGATATAGAGGCTTAAATAGAAACATCCACATGTATTATCTTAAAGAAGTCTGCACCCACAAACCCAGAGAACTTCATATAGATAGTGTACTAGCATAAAATGATTGTTCACCTACCGCTTTTAATTCCTTCAATTAGGTCCTCACCACCCACCAAATCAGCACCTGCAGCTCTAGCCTCGTCAGCAGCGGCTCCTTCAGCAAACACAGCCACCCGAAGGGCCTACAAATGCCAAACGATATGAGCTAATCTAACTTACAATAGCAGTACTAAATATTAACCAAGCATGAATAGTACCTTTCCACTGCCATGGGGAAGTGATAATGAACCAGTAAGTTTCTGCACTTACAAAATAAAGTCACGGCATAAGATGTGTCCGGTTAAATAGAACAAAATATACAATCGTAACAATCATATAGTTCACAAATATATTGTTAGCCAAGAAAGTTCAATGTGACAAGATAATTAAGATTCTCCATGCAAAGCATCTTCAAAAGTAAACATGAAACATTTAGTTGGAAAAGAGGTAAGTAACTCGACTACTCGAGTATACTTCTTTTGAACAATCATGCAACATGAAAGCGGAGGTCATGGGCTCAAATCCCAGCCCCATACCCCTTTAACCTTAGTGTTACATGATTTACCTTCTATCATGTTAACCATGGGACTGGTCGGTTGGGGACAGATAATAATGGATGGGGTATCCATTTATTTATTTGTAAAAACTAATTCATCAGTCATTTATCATTCATATGATCTTAATCTTGGTTACCAAAGTAGTGAAACCAATAAACACCAGAAAGAGGATAATTTCTCTGATTACCATTGCAATTAAAGATGGCAAATAAACTAAACACTTAAAAACCTACAATCCCCCTGTAAACTAGTTGAGTTAAGGTGTCATCTTCCAAGGGATTAAGAAACAAACAAGGAGAATATAACATACCAGATCAGTTCGACGCAGATCAACAGCTAATTTTACATGTGCTTCCAAAGTCTCATCAAAATTGCACTTGGCATTTGCCTGAAAGATACAATGGGAAAAAAAACAAGACATATATTCAAAGAACAAGTCAGACCAAATTAGCTCAAATAACTAGATCAACAGTTGCAGATAAATGTAAGATTTCTTTCCATATAACATCAGAGAAATATATAACGGAAACATAAAAATATATAAAGAAGATGAGCAGAAAGGCTAATTAGGTATGAGTTGCCAAGAAAGCAACATCCTTCAATCGGATTAATCCAAAGAAAGCAGACAAGTGCAGAAAAACAGCTATCTATACTACAAAGCATCTGTCTTGTGGATCCATCCCAATTTTAAGATAACCGTCATAAATTTAAGGGAGCAGATGTCAACGCTTGGATCATCCCTTGAACTATTCTTAGCCTTCCATCTCGTATCCTTGTAACCAAACACCGCCTTATATTTTCCAATTCATATAAATCAACACAAACACAGTCTAACACACTCAAAAACCACAACATTTTTATTCCCTTCCGGCACCCCACTGCGTGGTATCAAGGCTTGTTGCATACTATAAAACATGTACATGTAGCTAACTAGGATCCAATTGAAGAAAGATGTTGCATGTTTACATATAACCCAAGTTAACTAGGGTTGTATTCTTTGGGTCCAATGAAGTAACTAAAACAAATTTACATATCCCCAAGGGGTGTCCAAGTTAGTTATCAACATGGGTACTTCCACAAAAGTGTGAGACCACACCGATTCCCCTTTTGGGAAAGCTTTACATAACTACATGGTTCGATTTTGTGTGGCAGTGAGCTAAAACCCAATGGTCAGAGATCAGATACCACGGTTACCCAAAAAACATGTCAACCCAACCGAACAAATACTTGGCAGGAATCAAAATGGCCATAGACTTCATAAATAAAGAACCCAATAAACATTTCTCAGCCAACACGAGCTTAATTTACACAACAAAGTAGACAGAATCTCACACATACATTTTACATATTCAAGACAACTAAACACTAAATCCAAAGTCTAAAAAAAACTACTTTTCCTTGGTACCTATTTTCTAGAGGTGTTTGGTAGTGCACATTTCAAGTGCTTATAACTTATTGCTTTTTCTGGAAGCGAAAACGCAGTTTCAACTATTTGGCAGTAGGTACATTTTAGCTTACTTTTGGGCCAGATGAGTGCTGCTTACTTTACAAACGGTTTTTAAGCCATAAACACTTTTATTATGAACTTCAATTTTATCTGACGTCTTAAAGAGAAAATTCACTCCATGTGGTGGTATCACTCAGGTGCACTTAACTCGGTAACCTAAACCCTTGCAGGGTGGTTGTATAGGTACCAATGCGGTACAAGGGATTAAGGGGTTCCTTCCAATTTACTCTTTTTTTAAAGGGACAAATTCACAAACTTTAAGCTTGCTAACATCAATAACTAACTTGATCAACACCAACTATAATAAGCATTTTGAAATCTTAAAATCATAACATACTTTACCAGCATACAAAAAATCAAGAAAAACAAACCTTAACAAGCTGCACCGCCTCTTTAAGATCATGAACAACTTTCTGACCTTTATCATTCACCTTTTGCCGCCTAATCAAAGCCGGAAACGGAACTTTGGGCTCGTCAACATTACCCCGAAAAACCCTTCTCATAATTCTATTTTCCATCTCAATTTTCCTCCTTTCATCCTCCATTTCCTCATTACTCAGCCCCTCAATTTCCCCACTCACTTCATATTCCGGCAATGGCGCAACTTTACTCCCATACGAAACCGGGTTAAAATCTTTAACAAATCTTGCATCTTCTCTGCTCCAACTTTCCGGGTTAATGGGTTGTGGGTTTTGGGCATTTGGGTCATTGGGTTGTGGGTTTTGGGTAGTTGGATCTTTGGGTTTGATTGCGTAAGAAACGGGCTGGACTGATGCAGATGATTGTTGGGGGTTTTCAAGATTGGGATCTTGTGAAGAAGATGATGAGCAGAGTGATCTGTGAAGGGATTGAAATGAAGAAGGATTCAAGAAGTATGATGAACGGATTTGACGGGCTTGAGATAGGAGACGGTGGATAGCCGCCATTGTTAATGTTGCAAAATATTGAACGAGGGTTTTAGGAAGAAGAGGAGCTTGAAGATGACTAGAGGTTTTGGTGATGTGAATAAAACTTTTTGAAGTAAATTACAATTAAGCCCATCAAGGGTGTAACTAATCGAATTTACGGGTGTTTAAAATTACTTTTTTTTTAAACAAAAAACACCATATTTAATTCGGTCAAAAACATGGTATAGATTTTTTTTTTTGAAAGGTGTGGATTACTCGTGAATATCGGGAGGTCTAGCATACGTTGTCTTAACCGGGTCCGCGCTAGAGAGCCCCCTCGCCCCCAATTTAAACCCC
>JAOXNX010000011.1:21342097-21360897 GCA_028566075.1 Solidago caesia | reverse complement strand
GACTTTGTGGGACTTAATGGAAGGAAAAGAAAGGTTTTCAAAGGCATTGTTTTAATTACGTGTTGGATGCTTTGGAAGGCGAGAAATGACAGAAAGTTTTCTAATGTGACGGTCTCTAAAGATAATATTGTTCAAAGTGTTAAATCGCTTGGTTTTCTTTGGTATAAACATAGAGGTAGTAAGTTCTCCGTTTCTTGGGAGAATTGGTGTAATTTTGAGTTTATGTAAATCTCCGTTGTATTGCCTTTTCCATCCGCCGATGTGAATAATATTTACTTTTCAAAAAAAAAAACATATATGACTCCAACAATTACAATCTTAGTCAAAGGTATTTACGTGAAGGTTAATAAATAATGTGTAACTTTTTGAAGAAGTTGACCTTAAAAGGTAAAGTATTACCATTTTAATTTTTTTGGGAATTTGTTAAATGTATTTTAGGAATATGTTTAATTAATTCAAACTCGTATAAAAATTAAGGAAATAGTAAATATAGCCCAGATTAATATCTTTAGACATATAAAATAGAATTTTTTTTAGGACATATAAAAGCCGCAGCACTATTACAAAATGTTTCATATGAGGTTTGAAAAATTCAAAGTTAAAAAAATTTGGAGGGATAACCAAGGGGGCGGCAAAAACCACCACACACACACACGCCGTCGTCACTCACCACCATGTCCTCCAGATCTTCTTCTTCACGTGCTTCAATCTCTCCGTTCAGGTCTCGAAAATATTCCGAACCACCGCCGGACACTTCTTCCCGCCGGTCCAAACCACAGATTTCTCCGGCGAAACGCAGTAACAGTCCAGTAGTTGCTTCAAATAAAGTTAAAGAGAATGTAACTGTTACCGTTAGACTACGTCCTCTCAAGTAACAACATTTTCTTACTTCATTAATTAATTAATAATTTATGTTTCAATTAGTTTGTTATAACTATTTGTGGTTTGTTTGTTACTTCAGCTCGAGAGAGATCCGTAAAGGAGACGAGGTTGCGTGGTTTGCTGATGGCGATTACTCGATTCAAAACGAGTTTAATGCGGCATTTGCTTACGGATTCGGTTAGTTTAGCAGCTCATTTCTGTTTCCATTAGAATGCATTGTAGTTTATGCTTTAATTAATACAATCAGGATAGTATTTAGGGAGGGAGGAAGCGCTTACTGCCTTACTTAAATAGTAGCAACTAAATTTAAGTTACTTTCGTGTTCAAATAATCGATTATGTGAACATTCCTTTATTTTTATTTTGGGTGAAATCCGTTAATTAACAACCTACTTACACTTTTGTCCCAAGATAGGCAATGTTAGTAAACTATGTTAGAGACCAAGATCAGTAATGTACTTAATGTTTATGTGTTCATCTGAACATACTTTAAATTTATTACTTAATTGGAACAAAATTTGAAAGTTTACTACCCATATAAATCAAGTTTACCCGTTGATCTGGTAACCCGTAACCATATTACTTATATTGGAACACAATTTGAAAGTTTACTAGTTGATCATGGTATTTACGAAGTATATTACTTAAACTTGGGATAAAACTGTAAGGAGGTTGCTATATAATGGACTTTACTCTTAATTTTTGTTATTCTATTGATTTTTTATGCAATATATTATTACAGACAGAGTGTTTGGACCAGCAACGACTACACGGCAGGTTTATGATGTTGCAGCTCATCATGTGGTTAATGGTGCCATGGAAGGAATTAATGGTATTCTTTTATGATCTAAAAGTATAAGAAAATATTTTTACTTTTGATTATCGCATTTTAATGTTTTTGTGAGTCATTGGAAGCTTGGAGAATACGATCTCCCTTGTATCTGAATCTTACAGCTTTGTTGAATCTAAGATGTCATGATATCGAGCTCACTGTGCCTGTTTACATGTATTCTATAATTATGCAGGCACAGTGTTTGCATATGGTGTGACTAGCAGTGGGAAGACTCATACAATGCATGTATGCCATTTACAATGCTTTTTTATTTATTTTATATATCTTGCTATGCCATTACACCGTCTTTTAAAATACATAATACGTATTTATATAATTCAATCCTATATTGCTCCTTGTCGTATTTGGCCGATATTTAGATATAACTGTAGTTGCTAATTAGAGAGTATGGTATGTTTAGGGCGAACAAAAGTCACCTGGTATTATTCCTTTGGCCGTGAAGGATGTGTTTGGGATTATACAGGAGGTAAATGCTGCTTCTTCACTCAATGATATCTTGCCTGAATGGGCGCTAACTTGTAAAATTAGGATGGGTTTGTTTCGTTTCACACTAAAAATACTGTAATTTCATCAGACACCTGGACGGGAGTTTCTGCTTCGTGTATCTTATCTGGAGATCTATAATGAGGTGTGCACCTTTTTTATAATGCTTGGTTTCTCTTTTCTTGGGAGATTGTGAATGGAGTAACCAATCGCAGGTTATGCTGAGTATTCATACTGCACTTCAGAGTGGTTTTAATTATGTACCATTGTAGATCATTTTTGACACGAGCATATGTTGTTTGAAGTTTATCATGTCCTTGCACTGTAAATCTGATATGTTTTTCTTTTCTCCAAGGTCATAAATGATTTGCTTGATCCAACAGGGCAGAACTTACGAATACGAGAAGATAATCAGGTTCATATGTTAATATCATGTTGCTATAGGGTTTCTTTATCATCTGTTTTACATAAGTAGTTCACTTATTTAAGTTGCTTTTTGAGGTTCGTAAATGTTTTGTTGGCCTCAATGTCTCATATGGGGTCTGCACTTGACAGGGAACTTATGTTGAGGGAATCAAGGAGGAAGTTGTTCTGTCACCTGCTCATGCTCTTTCATTGATAGCATCTGGGGAAGGTGTGCTCGTTTCTACTGCCTCCCTTTATATATTGAAAATCTGTTGAAAAGAACTTTTACCATAAAGCAAAAAGTAGAATAAAATATGATTATGTTGCGTGCCAATTTTATGTACTTGGTGTGCTTCACATATTTTCATGACTGCATACCCTATGTTCAAGCAGCTGATTTTCTATTTAACTGTTTATCCTTTTTATGGTTGCAGCACATAGGCATGTAGGTTCGAATAACTTCAACTTACTCAGCAGTCGTAGCCATACTATATTCACTCTGGTAATTATAATTTTTTTTTCAACACGATCTTTGTATATGTATGTAATATTCCTGTGTTTATCTCTTAAGTTTTGAATATGTTTGGCCCATTGGTCACTTTATATTTTATTTGTTCCTAACATGATTTATAGAACATCTAACACTTTTCCAAGTTTACAATTGTGAGAACTAGAGTTTATTAGGTAAAGTTACATGATTTATATAATATGTATGCTTCATTAACAAATAGGATCCAATGATCCTTATCGTGATCACTCATCATGCCACATGACTTTCAATTTCAAAGTAATAATTGAATAAGTTTTATGTCCATTTGTCTACTAGATGATTGAAAGCAGTTCATGTGGGGAAAATCAGGAAGATGAAGTAAAGTTGTCACAGCTGGTATTGTAAATGGATTTTCTTTTATTGTATATTTGGGGTTGATATGTGTGTCAAACTATGTTTATTGATTCACTCTTTTTTTTGTAGCACTTAATTGACCTGGCAGGATCTGAAAGTTCTAAGACGGAGACGACTGGAATGAGGAGGAAAGAAGGCTCGTACATAAATAAGAGCTTGCTTACACTTGGCACAGTAAGATTAAATGCTATTTCTTTTTTGAATCGGGATATTTCAGAATGTAAAATTTGAAGTTTGGGATTATCCATAGCCTGTAGGTATATTTGATGTTAGGGACCTCTGTTTCATTTAAAATCCATGTCCTATATTCCAGGTGATATCTAAACTAACAGAGGGTAAGGCTGCTCACATTCCTTATCGAGATTCAAAGCTTACACGGTTGTTACAGTCATCTCTTAGTGGTCATGGACGAGTTTCTGTAAGTTCAAGTATCTTTTCAAGTTGCTTTCAGTAACCTTTCTGGTACTTCGACCTGTAAAATTCATCCTCAATAGTTATCTTTTCTGTATAGCAATCTGGTGCCTTAATTGAACTATTAGAGTATTGAACATACTTTTGACTTCTTTGGGACCTTGGTGTAGCTTATATGCACTGTGACTCCTGCCTCAAGCAATACAGAGGAAACACACAATACCCTCAAGTTTGCACATCGTAGTAAGCATGTGGAAATAAAGGCTTCTCAGAATAAGGTGACACTGGATCAATCCATCTTAACTTTCCATTTTCTGAAACTAGCTATCTTTCTGACCTCTTTATGCTTGAATTTTAGATTATTGACGAGAAATCACTTATCAAGAAGTATCAAAAGGAAATTTCTAGTTTAAAACAAGAGCTTCAGCAATTAAAACGTGGTATGATGGAGAATCAATCCATGATGGCACCAAACCAAGAGGATCTGCTTAACATGAAACTTCAGGTTTGTACTGTGTAATGATATATGTTATTCCAAATTTGCAAATAGTTACTATAATAAGATTTTGGTTAACATGTGGCAGTTGGAAGCTGGGCAAGTTAAATTACAGTCAAGATTAGAGGAGGAAGAACAAGCCAAAGCGGCATTGATGGGAAGGATTCAAAGATTGACTAAACTAATTTTGGTCTCCACAAAGAGCACAATGGGACCAAATATACCTGGATATCCAGATCACCGAAGGAGGCATTCCTTTGGTGAAGATGAAGTATGTAATATATGTTCAGTGTGAGGTTGAAAAATTGGCGGGTAGTGTAACAGGTCAAACCAGGCAGTTTTCTGTATGGGTTAAATGGGTGGGGCTAGGTCAGTCTGTCAACTCCTTTTGTCCACTTTCTCCTAAAGTTTTTAGTTCACTAATGCATTATATAGGATTGTAAAAGACTACGTTTTTGAATGAAAATGTAGTTTTTTTAATAATGAAGTGATTAAGGGGACTAAAGATATAATAACACTTTGGGCGACTTTCTACTCAGTTGACCTATTTGACCCATTACCATTATATCTAAGTTTATCCTTTGGAGATAAAAACTCAAACAAGCCCATTTCTTAGGCAAATGGGTTGGACTGGCAGCCTCTAGTTCAGTGTATTCAAGTTAATGTTGTATGAGAATGGATTAGTAAGTTTTAAACATTGCATTCATTTTGGTGGACAATTCCAACAGCTATCAGTATTTAATTGAATACTTATACATATTGATACAGCTAATACACTTACCAGACAAAAAGCGGGGAATCTTTCTTGATGATGATTCCGGAAGCATCGATTCTGAGTTTTCAGGACTGGGGAAGTCTGATGTGGCTAATCTTGATGAGCTAGTCAAAGACTACAGAAAGAACAGAAAAAAAGGAATGCTTGGATGGTTCAAGCTAAAAGTATGTTTTTAAGACAGATAATAATGTGGGCCTGCTTCCATGCTGGCAGATGTTAATTGATGTTTCTATGTTCATATTGGAGATCTGAATAATGAGTTCTCTTTGCAGAAGCCTGACAATTTAGCTGATTTATCACCACGTACTGATCTTGAAAGTTCTGCAAGTGATTCACCTACATCCTCCAGATCATCAAATAGTAGATCTGTGCTTAGTGGCACTAGAGATGGACTTAGAAAATCTATTGGAAGAAGAAGGGAAGATGTGGCAGTTGCTAATCCGCTCTTGCAAAGAACACAAGCAGGTGAATTGTTCAGTGCAACTGCCGGAGGTCGTCATTTACCTTCGGTAAGAGAAGAACAAAACATGTGATGTATAAGCTATTCACATTTATTGCCTCATGCTTCCTTTGATATATAAAAATAATTTGATTATGAGTGCCTCTCTCAGACAGGAAGTACAATTACTGACCAAATGGACTTACTCCTTGAGCAAGTGAAAATGTTATCTGGTGAGGTGGCACTTTGCACTAGTTCTCTGAAAAGGCTCGCAGAGCAAGCAGCTAATAGACCTGAAGACTTGCAACTTCAGGTTAGCCAATCTCATTGCACGGCTTTGACGTTACATTGAAAGTTTTCAGTCAAATCTTACTGTGACCTCTATAATGTTGCTTTGATGGTTGAATATATTATTTAGGAACAAATGCAAAAGTTGAAATATGAGATTAGAGCAAAGAAATCTCAGATACATCTACTGGAGCAACGAATGATTGGTTCAGTAGAGATGAATCCCCATAATTTAAAAAGCCTTGAAATATCTCAGGTAGCTTGTGATTCTACATAATAATTATCAAGTTTCACCAGTGCTGCTTTACCATACTGATTTATGTTCTTACTGTGAATGTATTTCACTCCATAGGTTCCCTCTAAGCTTGTAACTCAACTAAATGAAAAAACATTTGAACTTGAGGTAGGTTTTATCCTATATGCTTTGTTAACTTCTTGACATTAAGGTATTATCAAATGGAAAATAATGCTAACATAATATCTCATTGTTCTATGTATGTCAAAGATTAAAACAGCAGATAACAGGATTCTACAGGAGCAACTGCAAGTTAAGGTAGTATTATAGTATATTAGCATTGTATCGCCTTCGAGTTTAGGTTTATTGTTGAGCTCTAACAAATATTTATTGCTTCTCAGGTATCTGAGAACACTGAAATGCAGCAAACCATTCTTTTACTAAGGCAACAGCTGGAGTCCCTAACAGCAGATAACAACTCAAATTCTCAACCAAAAAAATATGTCAATGAAGAAAACTCTATTAGTGGAAGTACACCAACTAGTGTTATAAGTTTGAACAAAGTTTTCTCCCAAGAGGACTCCATACAAGGCAGTAGTGATTGCGGCGATGCATATCTGAATTCTCAATTTCTTATACAGGTTAAGTAAATCCCTTTTCTCTCTTTTTGCTATTCTTTATGTTTTTAAAATTTGGGTTAGAATAATAATGATGTAGCATAACACATGCAAGTTATGTTGCTCAGGCTGCTGAGATAGAGACGTTGAAGAAAGAGAAGGTGCAGATGGCTGAAG
Source organism: Solidago caesia (assembly GCA_028566075.1). Lineage (NCBI taxonomy): Eukaryota > Viridiplantae > Streptophyta > Magnoliopsida > Asterales > Asteraceae > Solidago > Solidago caesia. The sequence goes on along the minus strand of JAOXNX010000011.1, from coordinate 21,353,933 downwards.
AAAAGGACGAGCTTATGATGTGCAGCCAAAAGTTGGCTGATGAAGGTTCATACGCAAAGGAGCTGGCTGCAGCTGCAGCAGTTGAGCTCAGAAACTTAGCTGCAGAAGTAACAAAACTTTCCTACCAAAATGCTAAACTCAATGCTGAGCTTATTGCTACCAAAGACGCTTGCTACTCCAACTTATATCAAATAAATTATGATATCGGTAGTCGTCCAGACGTACATGTGAGAAAACCAGAAGATAGTATTCTTACAGAGGAGTTGCAGAAAGAGCTTAAAGCAAGACACCAGAGAGAAGCTTCATTGGTTAGTGCACTCTCCGAGAGAGATAAGCTAGAAGGTGAGCTAAGAAAAAGACTAGAGATAGCTAAACGACGCGAGGAGGATTTGGAAGCTGAGCTGGCAAACATGTGGGCCCTTGTTGCAGAGCTTAAGAACTCTGCTACTTCTGAAATTAATTCTAGAATTTTGCAAACAGGAGTGGACAATCTTTCAGCAAATGTTCGAAGCAATGAAGTTTTTGAGGATGATGTGGTTTCAGGCCAGGATGAGACAAGTTCACTTAATGAATTAAGACTATTGTATCATAAAGAAAAAGAAAGGTGCAAGGAACTGGACAGTTATGTTTCACGATTAAAGGTACTCCTTTTTCTTTCATATATGCACATGTTGAATTTTCACCTTATGAATATGATACATAGAAATCACCTGCAATATTAGTCACTATTTTTTCTTTCTTTGGAGCATGAAGTAAAACCATGCAGCTTTCTTGTGTTAACTATTAACTGATAACCTATTTGTTAGTTGTGATATGGTAAAAGTATTCAATATATATATATATTTGTTTATCTCAGTTTCGTCTATGGTAGATTACTTGGGATATATAGTATTTAAAATTGCTTAGAATTTTGCCTAATGCCTATTGGTGTTTGCTAATCTTTTATATTGGTTAAGTCAATGGTTTACTGTGCGTCCCGATTCATCAACTTATCCATCTTTTTGCACTAAAACTCCATGTCAGGGTGATGATATTGCTGGTTTAGACATCACTTCGTTGGAGGAACTCCAAAACCTACACGTTGAGGCAATAACCAAGATCTGCCATACAAAGGTAATGTAGCTCATACAACAAAAGTATAACGAAATGCATTTTTAGATCTAGTGCTTTTTAAAGCTCATTGGGAAATAGATCATGGTTGAACATTTCATGCTTTCTAATAATTTACTCATGTCTTGTCTGTTGATTTAAGCAGGCATTGTACAGGTGACGATGTCCAACTGAGGCAGGATTCATTTAGCTAGCTGCAGAAATCTTTGTAACAGATGTTGGTTTTCCTCAAAATTTCCAATGTACCCAGAATGTACATTTGTTACACCAGTGAACCTTAACAACTTATGTATTTACTAGCAATATATAATATAATAATTGTTTCTTCCATCAGAGTATGGAAGCTCTTTATTTATCAATCTTCTAATTAGTTCACAGGTCAATATGCAGCACAATGGGATTGAAAAATGCCCATGCTGGAACCATAGCTCTTGCAAAGGCCTCCGTAATCTGGATCTCCATCACCTACGCTGCCAATAAACAAGAAAAACATCTTATTGTATAAAAAGGCTTTTTATCTTTTTTAAGTTAAGAAATCTATAATCTATGTCATTATCTATACTACATAATAAATCATTTGGATTTAGGTCTTAAACTTTGAATATTTTAAGAAGATATTACTATAATACCCTTAACAATAATTTTGATCAATTATTTCCATTTTTACTAAGTACTTATATACAATATCCAATCTGGTAGTTCGTATACACTATAACCTTTCGGCCAAAGTTAGCTACATTTCGGCGCACTTAACCCATTTGATTAATACCAGAATTTAATTGTTTTTGAGAAACCATCAACCACCACGCATTTGCTTGGTACTACTATTCCAACAACAAATAACAATTTCAAATCATTTCCATCTTTAAATATATTACCCCCTCTATCTTACCATTTTTACATTTATATTATTTAAATATCTTTTTTACCTAATCATTTTCATCTATAAATATTTTACCAACAAATAACAAACACAATTTTTATACACCCGTGTGCCAACAATCCACAGCCGGCCACAATCACCCCTTGCCGCATGTACTAATTGCAGTTACGAATTTAATCTTTTTTAAGTACCATCCACCACTGAGCGTTGTGCGGGAACGATTCTAGTTATAAGATAAAGACTTCAGACCTCGGAAGCTTCTTGCAGTTTGCAGGAGCCCATCCTATTCGTTGATTCTCATTATCATAGAGGATGATTTTGTCTAGCATTGAAATGTCTGCAATTGAAAAAATATGTTATAATGCATACATAGAGATGACAATTTTGTTGGACTAATTCGTCTCGTAAGCTTTTTATTTTTACCTCCAATTAGATTAACACTTTCTAGGCCCACTTCTGAACCATTCAAGATCCCAAGACAAGCATTTCCATGTTTCTGCAACATATGTTTAGATGTTAAACTAAATTTTGAAGGAAAACAAAAGAATGGTTCGTTAAGTTAACAGGAGTTCTTACACTGATGATAAGATATGCTTCAGGGTCAAACTGCAACCGAGCATTCTTTGAGTTTGCAAAGCTCAACATTATTGGCTTAAAAAAGTGTTTGACATCTTGAATGGATTTGAAAGGTTTTGAGCCTTTCCAACATACAGGAAGGCTTTCATCATCAGTTGCCCTGTTAATCTGCTTTCCTTTTACGTCATTCATAAGCTGCAGCGATAACGTTGAATGTTAATCCCAACAATGACAAGAAGGTAAATTGGGCCAAAATACAATCACCAAACAATACGGGACAACAATTCTTCCCCTTACCATTGAAAGTAGAGCTTTATAAGCCTCTGCATTCAAGTAAGTGTAGGTACTTCCACTATCAAACACTATGGGGAGGCCTTTTATCCCACTTTTCTTTCCACCAACATAGAGCTCGGCAGTTCCCAGTGAGTAGTGTTTTCTGAAAAGAGCATGGCCATAGCCCATAGGTTCATGTTAAGTTTTTGACATTTTATAATGGATTATTGAAAAACAAGGTAACAAAATTTAGTTTGATTTCTGTTTTGGTTAAATCATTTTTTTTCCGTTCATTCCAATTCTGGTAATGCTCAACATTGTCAATCGGTGACTGGTCTTCTGCCACACCAGAACAAGTAAAAAGGTCAGATAATGGACACGTAATCATTAATTTTGTTTGGTAAACTCTGTGGATTGTCTTAAATCGATAGTTTTGACTTTCTGGGTTTTTTTCTTTTAATCAAAACTTAAAACTTCAACAGTTCTGATGAATGAAAATAAACATGATTATCCAAAACAGAATTAGACCAAACTAAGTTGTTAACTTTTTATGGAAATCTACAAAAAAATCAGATGCAAAATTTTAAAGATATCTCACTCTATTTCAGTTGTTGACATGGGTGTCCAGACCACCCCTGAAGAAGGAACAAGTTCATCACCAAAAAACAAATATCCGTCTCCTTGTGCACTAAGACAATGACCCACTATGTTTTTTGTTACACCAAGTTCATGTAGTTGTTGTAAGATGCTTGCTTTTCCTACCCCTAGACCAAGAATCCCATCAGTGTAAGGTGGGTCCATAGAGGCTAGAACTTCTTGATTGTAACCACATCTGAATGTAGGTAACTAAAATGTTAGAAGTCATGCATTAAAGATAAATCACAAAATTATATTTTTTTAATCATTTGCAACAAAAAAGAAAAGAATAAAAAGAGGCTGACCCAAATGCAAGACGAGGTTTGGCTACACTTCCATTGATGTATTGTAAGGGAAACCAATCTTTAACCAATAGACCAAGAGACGATCCATGATCTGCATACTGAACTTCATAGTCACACTGATCCTGTGAAGACTCACAGTCGTGGGTTTCTGGCCAGTGAACAGATGCACACAGTGGATCCATGCATGCCACAAGGTCTTTGTTAGGCTTATAAGGCTTGTGAGGAGCCTACAAAATCAAAACAACTGTTTGATTGCTGTTTTCTATGTAAAATGTATATACATCATCTGAAATCTGCATACTCTGGATAAACGACGCGTATATACATTGTTATTAGTCATGGTTTACAAGGCTTATTATGTGAATGACTTATCTTTCCTTTGCTCTTTTCCACCTCAAGTAGGTTAACCATAGGGCACCAAAATTGTGGAAGAATCCCGAAGGAATCAAACACAGTTTCACACAAGATCTTATCATTAGACCAAAAAGACAAGGGATATTTTCAAGGAAAATCCAGTTAAACTAAAAATGACTGGTCTTACATAAATAGGAAAGCCACAATTAGAAATCAAAATCTCTTAATGTTGGACAAAACAACAAAAAAGAAATTCTATAAAAGGGTTATTAGGTCCAGTAACGGTTAAGGTCCATGATGTTACATACTACAACCCATACCAATGTTGTATTTCTAAGTAATCCAACTTGTGCATTAGTGCTAATCTTCCTTCAATTTTAGACGGGTCCATTCTGTTTCAACACCATGTTTAAAGACCAACCTCTCATGCTAAGGCATAGATTGATCATTTTTATTTTAAAAGAATTCACAGACGTGCAATGTGCACCTAGTGCAAATTTAGAATTAGTTTTAATGAAATTGACTATTGTTACATCCTGGTATCTAAAGTGCATATACCTCACAGGAAAAAAAAAAAAAACTAATCTTCACTAATTCAATCAGTATCAAGATAAAAATCAAGTTCACTAATATACTATATAGACTTGGAAAAGACTCATGAGAGTGATCCAGTTGATGACTTGATGGAACAGCAAGAAAATCCACCAGGGTTAACACAAGACACCATACGCTGAGATGATCACCTACAAGATAATGCACCAAGCTACTAAATTTGATAGTTTGTTTTGACCAAGGTGATATATCAGCTCAAGTTTACAGTTAAGCATCTTCCACAAAAAGAAGTTGTATTTGACATCCCTGTCGCAGCACTGAATCCGATATGTACATTCCCACTTGAGTGTTAAAGATATATATGCAGCTTAGTTGTCTGTTTAGGGCAATACCCACAGGATCCTTTAAATTGTTTGACACTAAATATTATCAAGATACATGATTAAACTTTTGTGAGAGTAGGAGAAATAAGTACCGGGAGGCATTTGACGCAAGGTACGTCACACTGAAGCCAAGTGAGATCACTGCCGGTGTCAATGTCTAGGAAATAAGGTTTTGGCGGATTTCCTATGTTCACTGTCGCATAATAGTACCTGTGCATACAAGTGCCATTCATCACTCTAATCACAAACAGTAAGACTTATTTGTCGTTGTGTACCTTCAATATGAAAAGTTAATACAATTTACAAAGTACATCGTAAACTTCCACTATAAATGTCGGGAAGTGACATATTTCAATATTATTACCAGCTCAATTTATTGTCAGGGGATCGAAGCTTGAAAAGTGTTAATTATGTTAGGTATCATGTTCTGTATTCTGTAATACTCATCTTTACAGTCGTATAGAATGTTCTGTAATGTAATACTCATCTTTTCAGTCGTACAAAATGGAAGCAAAGACTTTCTAATACAAGCTAAGCTAGGGCAAACCTCAACAAGCACATATACCAACTTTGAATCCAAAACAAGCTCCTCTTCACAAAATGAAGTTTGAAAAATAGCTAGATTATCATAACTAACAAGTAACCAAATTAAACTAAATCCGACGACTTGAATGCTAAGCTAGATGGAACTCCATGATCACTTTTCGAGATGTGAATACTCAAAATCGTAGGGATTCTATTTTTCTTCTTCTTTCCAGACCTATAATTTAAACTGAAAATGACAATAGTTGTTTGGGCCTGTAACTGTCTTTCCAAATCAATCCATAAACCAGTAACATACAATTCAATTGAGCATCATTTTACCTACACGAAAACCATATTGAAAACCTGAAATCTGAATTCCCCATGGATCCAATCCCTTACTAATGGACCCTATATATCTACCAATATAACTAAAACATGATTTTGAAAATACATGTGGCACTTTATTTTAAGATACAAATCCTATATATATAGGATCTGATTCCATTTTTTTTTCAAAAATAGCTGACATGTCAGCTTCTGAAAGCCACTTCCCTCCTTTTTCCCACATTCCCTCTGAATCACACATATATAGAGAGAGAGAAAGAGAGAGAGTTACAATCAAATAACAACACCTTTCAAATAAGAAACATCGTGAGAACACTCAAAAACTTCATTTTGATGCATTATAAGTCCATAAAAATAAAATAGTGCATAACTAATTATCATTAATTAAACAACAAATTATCCGTCAAAACCGATAAAATCACACTTTTTGTTTTATGCATCCATCTTAAAAATAACATAGTATAACTAATTATCATTATTTAAGTGTTTAACAACATATTGATCCGTCAAAACCGATAAAATCACACTTTTTGTTTTATGCATCCATCTTGGATGCATATTCAGAATCTGTAGAATGAATGAATGAATTAAAATTGAATAAAATAAAAAAAAGGTAGTGTAACAAAGTGTAAGGAGGAGGGAGGGAGTATATATATAGGTAGGTAGGTAGGTACGGACCCCCTGGGATAAACATTTCCGGTGACCGGAAAGACGACGGAGGAGGTTGGTGATTTGGTATGGCGATGTGCAGCTGAATAACATCCTTGGATTAATGCCACCGCCGCTAACAACACATATATCATTATTATTGTTATCAGTTTCATTTTTGAATGCATATATTAAGTGAGTTACTCACAATCAGTTATATATATTTCTTAGAAAGATCCCTAAATCTGATGTTGATGATGATGATGATGATGGAATTGAAATTATATACATACACTATAGATATAGATATTTGGATAGATGGATTTTTTCTTCCTTTTTTTTTTTTTTTTGGTTGTTGACTGAGAGAGAAACCAGACAAAGAGAAATACCCCCACGTGTTTCTCACGTGGGGAGGTTAACGATGAAAATGTAACAGAGTTAGATGCGGGGATAAAAAGTGAAAAAAAAAAAGAGCCAAGTTTAGGACTTTTTTTGTAATTTTTTCAGTTTAGTGACTAAAAGTACAAATCGTGCCAAATTCAGAGACGAAAAATGTAATTTACTAAAAAAAAAAGGAACTGGCAAGGGCAGATAACAAAAAGGAAAAAAAGAAGGGACCAAAATATAAAGTTTAAAAGGGGGAAAAAAAAAACTAATGGTGGGGAGTTTGAACCCATGACCTCCATCCCCAAAATGTAAGATTCATCTACTATTTTATAATTAGTAAATGTTGTATATATATTAAAAACGTAAATAAAGACAAAATAGCGTTATAACTTTCATCTTTAATTATATATATAATAGTTAAACCCTGAGTATATGTATGAATTGATTAGGTTTTGCAAAAATCAATAAACAATTGCCAGTTATAAGATATCTAAATATCTATATATATTCTAATGAGTATTTATTTATTTATTAAGAACGAATAATGATATGGCTAGTTCTAGTAAATATTGACTTTTAAATCTTGGAATTTTCAACACAATAGGAAAACTTCTAGTTTATGATGGTTAGTTCAACTGGCTTGAGGCACCGGGTTTTAACCCAAAGGTGGGTGGATCGATCCTTGCCAAGTGTAAGACGATCCCTTTTGTTAAATTTCCCAGTGGAGGGAGCCTTTGGGGGGTTTTCCCTGGCAACCAGATCAGTTTGGATGTAGCGGGATCCGGTTAAGACAACCGACTACCCAATGCTGAGATGACTTTCACATTTGTATGGTGGAAGGTGCTTCGGCATCATGAAAGATGTGCACTTGTCAAAAGAAAAAAAAATATAAAAGGAATACTGAACAGACTTTGAATTAATTATAGACAAGAATTGTCATATAGTGGAAGCAACTATGGATATATCTAAAGTCTGGAAATATGAGATATTTAATCGCGTCTAAAGAATGTGAATAGAGCTCGTTTGATATTGAGATTCCATGAGGGATATAAAATGCATGAAGTATGTCTCGTGATTTAAAAAGCTTAAAACATGTGTGAAAAGTTCCCAAGAATATTATTTGATCAAACTTTGCATAAGTGTATATTTATTGAAAAAGTGCCATATAAATTATTATATTCATGAAACTTTATAAATAAATTTGAATTTGAATATGATATAAGTTTTATGTAGTTTGATGATTTGAAAAATCAATAGAACTATGAGGGAGTGTCAAATGGTGATGTAATTAATGAAGGTGAAATAAAAGACAAAGTTTGTCTTTGTTTATAAAATTACATCTTAAGGATGAATCAATGTGCATCATGAAAGCTAAGAGAGAAAGATGTTAAATATATTTTATTTGGATAAATGATGCTCATGATTACGAGATCACATGATAAAGCCCCTTTGGCTTCCAAATATATGATCACAATGTTGGGTTGGAAAGGTCATCGAAGCACTGATAGTTCTCGCGGTTCAAACATGATATAATACATCATTTACTTTGAAATTTATAGGCAATGCATAGCTTGTGAAGTACGAGGATGTACTTGAATAAGATGTATGATGTATTGTAATAAATGTAAACCATATGTTGAGAAAGTGATATTTAAGGAATTTGTTCGTGTTAGAATCAAACATATTTATTTTATTAAGATACTTACTATGACAAGATCAAAGGCGTTGGTTTTTGATATTGATTTGTGCCAACCAATGAATTTCAAGTGATGTGATTATGAGGGAGAGATGATACGTGTTGCACTTTTTTTTCTTAGAACAAAGTTTTGTCCCAATAGGTTTTTTCCTTTACTATAACTTTGTCTCATTGGGTTTTTTCTAATAAGATTTTAATGAGGCATAATGTCTTACTTAATGGACATCCAAAGAGGAATGTTATAAAAAATTATGGAATGGATATCCATATCCTTTATTAGATATATTTTACTATTTTACAATACCACTTTTAATATGAAAATTATTAGCTAAATATCTAATGAAATATTATGAAATTTCAAAAGATATTGATCTTTCAAATAAATGGATTATTCCAAAAATTCAACCAAAAGTTATATATAATAATAATATAATTTATTTACTAAATAAAATTATCATATATATTTGTTAAATAAAAAAGTTGTATCAATCAAAACTACTATGTATGTGTTTATGGTTATTATTCATATAAAGACTTGTTATAAATTGATGTAATATTTAACTATATAATAAAAGTTACCATTATTTTAAATTACAACGGTTTTTTCTTACTATACACCTCAATGATTGGTTCTATTGTCATTAATATCTAACTAGTAGGTTCGAGCCGCCCGATGGGGGCGTCGATTTCTGGAAGTGTCTGTGTTAATGGGTCGGGTGCTTGAAAAAAACCATAAACTTTTTGAAAGAAACATGTAGTATTCATTTAGTTCAAAATAAAACAAACGGGAAAAAATAAATTTGCCACATGTCAGATACTATTCTTTTCCCCACGCTAAAAAGTTTGGGGGTTAAATGGAAAAGCGCAAAAGGACAAAAGTTTGGAGGGTTAAATTGAAAAGGGCAAAAGTTTGGGGGTTAAATGAAAATACATAAAAATACAAAATTTAAGGTGCTAAAATCAAAAGCTAAAAAGTTTGGGGTAAAATCAAAAAGGTGGAAAATGTTTGGGGGTTAAATAGAAAAGCACAAAAGGACAAAAGTTTAAGGGGTTAAATCGAAAAGGTCAAAAGTTTGGAAGTTAAATGAAAAAACATAAAAAAAAACAAAAGTTAAGGGACTAAAATTAAAAGTTAAAAAGTTTAGGGTAAAAATCAAAAAGGACGAAAGTTTACTATTCACTTCGATGAGAATTAATATATACTGGGTAGTTCAAACCCCGCGTTGCGGGGACGCAATTATCGTTTTTGCGTGGTTTTTATTAAAGACAATACCACAAACACAACAATGTGAATGTGTTTACACCCGTATTAATAATTTCGTAAAACATAATGTTTAGAAACCTTCCTAAAAACAAAATAAAAACAAAAAAATGTTTATTTAAGAGTAAGATCCCAAACACATTCAAAAGTTGTCACTCCATCCAAGCCCAATTGTATTTAATATTTAGTTTGTTAATTATATATGGTTTTTCGAGTTGTTCGTAGGCATGTGGTTCAATTCCTCGCGTTGTCGCGGGTATCCGGGTTTTTTTTTAAGGACAATGACACATTAACACCAACATGTTTAAAATGTATCAATATTCTTTTAAAAGGATATGTAAAAAAAAAATTTAAAAACAAAACTGTTACAAAATTTATAGAAACCAAAAAGTTACAAAATATATGTTATAAAAAAAAATGTTGCAAAGTATAAAAAAAAACCAAAATTGATAAAAATACAAAAGAAATTAAAAGTGTATGTACGTTTGCTCAAAATTCTAGTAAAAACCCAAAAATAAAAACACCAAAATACAAAAATCAAAACACAAAAATATGAAAAGAAAAATCAAAACACAACAAAAAAAACCAAAAACAAAAAAAAGCGGTCAACAGGAAAAAAAAAACCCAAAAAACCAGAATTTGTGGGACCCGCATGCTGCTTTTTCATAATACTAAAACCTAAAAATAAATTCCTCAAACCCCAAAAATGGTGGGGCCCGGATCTTCCTTTCCATAAGCCTAAAACCCAAAAAAAAAAAAGAGTGTGGCCTGGGTGTTTCGAACCCACATCCTCTGACTTAATAAGTGAGCATCAAACCACTACACCAAAACTGTAGAAGTTGTACATTATGCTTCTGAACTTGTTTTTTATTGTTCATTTCGATTTCTATTAATAGAGGAAGTAATAGAGTCTTTTAACGTTGTTAAAAGAAGACCGAGAAAGTTAACATGAAATTTAAATTTTGACAATGAACTTATAATTTGTGTATGCCTAAAAAGATTTAAAAACTCAATTTCTTGTTCTATATGAATCTGATTTATTTGTTAAAGCTAATATTTTAATACATTTTTATGTTTATGTAAACGATTACGAACTTACACACTACAAGGAAAACATCATTTAGCAACGACGAATGTCGTCGCCAAATGTCTGGTTTCTCGTCGCAAAATGGCCTTGGCGAAAATATTGTCATCATTTTAACATCGTCACCATATCTTCCTCTCCGCAAATGAGTTCACGTGGGGCCCACCATTGTAAAAGAAAAGGGAAAAGATATTGGAATTTGTTTAGAGATGATAAACAATTTGTTAACTAAAAATTAACACCAATTACCTGTTGTATTTTTTGATTCCCACCTAGTATTTTCGGGCAAATTTTGCTGACATAACCTATTATAAACCTGTTTTCCAACTACTATATCAACATTAACAACAACATCAACATCATCCAAAACAAACTTGACATTGAATATGAATTACCAAAAATACCAAATCACTAATATTTCAACACAGCAAAATGATAACAAATGTTCAACAGTTTATAACAAAGAGTTTAAAAAAGTTAATGTTTCACAACCAACAATATCTATCAATCTGACCCACCTTCAACATCATCAACTTCACCTTCTTTCTCATCGTCTTGATCGTCGTCATCTGGAAGCAAACCTCGGCTGCCCAAAGCTTTAAAGAGACGGGCAGTGTGGGACCCTATAGTATCCAACATGTTCGAATTCATCTGGGATATTATACGCTCAACCTCGTCCTTCGTATAAAAAGGTCAGCTCTTCTGGGAGCAAGAAGCTGACGTGAGCATAAACGACTAAAATAACTTCTGCCCATACCACATGCTAACCACGACGTGAACCAAGGACCGCCTCCATGATCTCTTTATCGTTCATTGGG
>JAOXNX010000011.1:21325403-21335891 GCA_028566075.1 Solidago caesia | reverse complement strand
CATCTAATATTTGTCTAAATTAACAATTTCAAATGAAACTTCTAATAAGTCACAGGCAAGATTTAGTTGTTTATGTTGCAAAAAAATAAATGAAGTGTCTTTCATGTGGGCATTTTGTTTATGGTGTTCTGTTTTGTAATGTATTTCATATGGAGTTTTGGCTATTTTTATTATCATGCAGGTTTATACCAGAATGTCCCATATTGTCCATATTGTGGACATTGGCTCGGTTGTGACTGATTTTGTTTCAAATGTAACAGTACAAGTAAAGATTCTATTATTGTGTTTACTCTCATAAAAGAAATCATCTTCTTCCTTTCAATTTAATTGTTTCAGGATGCCCTCACCAGAAAGACTCAAGGTAGAAGGTCTATGTCCACTGATGCTAGCTAGAGGAAACTGTGCTTATGCTTGTTGGCCTAGGTTTCAAGCGTGATACACCAATATTTTTGGCGGGTTTGCATATTTATGTAGGGAAGTCAAAGGTTGAATGCTTTAATGACACTATTTCCTAATATGGTTACAAAGAGAACCTGTTGTTGTCATCTGAAATCGAACCTTTATTGAACTTAATTCTCATTTCAGGTATATAGCATTTACTTCTCTTTCAAAACATCTAGTTTAGCTCTTGCATTTTAACTTAAAGTCAATCCTACATGCACCATCCCATTAAATTATCAAAGTTCACATGAGGGGCATCCTAATGCAGATTGCAACATTTTAAGCTAAAATACTTGAAGATTTATATCAATTTTTAGCCAAAAAGTAGTCCGTCCAATTAACTAATAAGTTAATTTAAGGGAGTTTGGATGTGTATTTTGAGCAATCAGTTCCTAATGTTTGAGGAACTTATTTCTACTGATGAATATGTGCTTATTTAAAGGTCATATAATCAATTTTAAAAAATCAGTTTGATAGTGTTGCAACAAAACTGACTATGGAAGGGACAAGTGAAATTATCTATCTACCCCCGATTACCTAATCTGAGATTTTTTTTGTCTTCTTTGTCATTGTTGTCTAGATTGTACAAAAAAGGGCATTCACTCTTGAACAAAAATAGTCAAATTTGATACCTGGTCATTTGTTAACTTCTCAGGTAATCAAAACTTTCCAAGCACTTATGTCAAGCAAAAGTGATTTTTTTTTTTATATCTTCAAGCAGCAGAGGCATATTCAAAACTATTTTTTGCAACACGTTTTATTATGCGTATCCAAAAGCCCCCATAGTTTACAATATAAACTTTGGCTACCGGTCTCTCATCCTATGAACTGTTTGCAGCTAGCGGCACTAGACTTTATAACCTCTACAACATACGATATCTTTGCCATGACCGATCTCGGAAGTCAACTTTCATCTTTAGTATCAGGTTAAAGAGTATGCTACGCCGCTACGGTGGAGGGAAAATGCCGACAACTCGGCCAAATAAACCCAGACTTGCAGACATATTCTTTCAAAACAATACAATTGAGTGGAAAGTTTTTAAAACCAGACTCAGACAAGCAGTGAGACAAAACAAGCAGGTCTTTTCTCGACCCGATAATTATGTATCAAAGACGAGTTCTTTTTAACTATTTGATTAGTCATACCATTTTAAAAAAATCAAAGATAATTTTGTAACAAGTTAATCTCATCTTTAAACATCCCATTCATTTTTTTTTTTTCTTTTCCTTTTTGTCATCGGACATTTATATTTATATTGGATATAAAATTTATGTCACAGTTTCGAGAGTTAATAAGTTTTTAGGTATGATATCATATCATGTTTTGTTTTAATAGTAAACTTTTTTCGAGTTATTATTCGGAAAATATTATCGATCCGTGCAATCCACGGGTATAACATAGTTGTTAAATATATCTAAATTTGATATGATAATTTTTTTAGTAAACATGGCTTCTATTAGTGATTGTTGGTTTTATTGTGAACTTTTTGTTTATTTATGAACCCACATCAATAATAAACACAAACACGGGGCATGTATCTACCTAGTTAAACATATGGTTTCTTTTAAAAGATTTTGTAATATTTTATAACTTTTTAACAAAAAATAAGGAAAATTTACTAAATAAATAAATATAAATATATAATATAAAAAAAATAAAATTACAACTCTTTTAGGCCTAAGCCAATAAAAAAAAAAAAAAAAAAAAGAAACTGCTCAGTGCCGCCTTCCGCGGGTTTTGAACCTCAATACCTCGACGGTGTATGGGGGAGGTTAAGATGTAGGCAGACCTTACCTCTACCTAAGTAGAGAGACTGCTTCCATTTTTCTACCTAAATGGTAGAAAAGGCCCTCCAACCTTTACATGGGATGAGGATCGAACTCATGACCTCTGTCTTCAGAGGCCAGGGTATTTACTACTGATCCAACCATGTTGTATAAAAAAAAAGGTGAATGGTGGATGGTTCACCCGGGACCATTGTACCCACATGGGTACCTACGTATTTTAAGCCCGCTACAAGGCATACGCACCGGTTATTGTCCCTGGAGCATACCCACACATGGAATCGGTTGAGCACAAGACTCGAACCCGCGCCATCAGTTTTAGATAGGCACCTCCCACGTGGGGCCACTCTTAGTAGGGAGCAGCTGGCCACTGGGGTTAACCCCAATGGTTCCATGCTGTATATATATTGTTATTGTTATGTTATGTGTATATTTGATGTGGGGTTAGGTTTTTTTTTTCTGGAAAGGAAGATATTAGAAAATTGAAAAACTCTGTTTACATATTAATTTTTTATTTTGTCTGTATTTTTATTGGTGTGTATTTTTAGATTTTTGGGTCTTCTTTTTCTTATTTTATTTTTTAATATATAATAATTTATTTACATTATATAACTGTTTATTTTACAGAAAAAAGATACGACTAAATAAAAAGATAAGTTACCGATGTGTATTCGACATCCTCCGTCATCTATGGCAGAATCCACCTTCTATTTTCTGACACACACCACATTACAATATATATATTAAACTTTGTCGTTATCTTAAATAACAAAACACCTTCACAAGTTTCGAAACAGTCTTTTTTCAATTTATTGCATGTATATCTTTTGGTAACATTTTAAAGTTTATGTAGTTTTAGAACATTTATTTCATGTATATATATATCATTAATAAAACTGTATATATAAATTCATTAACCATTTTTGAAATGGTATAGAGGGAACCAATTTAAAAGTTTTAGAAGAGATCCAAACTCAAAGATTATTAGATAAAAACATTTTGTAATGATTAGAAAACTCTGTTAAGAAATGATCATGATGATATCATTTAGGCATCATAATAAAACACTCGAGTTTTTTATTAGGTTGAATAAAATTTCTTGCCGTTTCTCCATTTACTCATATTAAAATCCTTAAGATATTTTTTTTTTTTTTAACAGCTATATATTATAAAAAGGGAGATATCTAGCAGAAAACTAGATATCCAAAAAACCATACAAACGTATATGTACAATAGTTACAAATCTAGGAACACAAAACAAATATAAACAAGAACCTAGATCACAAATATAAACACAAAATCCTTAAGATATTTTGCTTATTTACTTTTCAAAAGATTGAAATACAATCGTTTACATGTAGTTACATCACGAAATAAAATCTAGCACGGTTCTTAGAATGAATGGCTAGATAGACAACTTATAATGCTTTTAGTTACTTAAATAGCCAATGAGACATACATCAACCGGCAAATGTCTAGGGACTATGAGAAGGCTTAATTGGTTTTTACCTACATATTTTGGGTTCGATTTTATAGAGTAACAAGTCTGTGAGGTTTTTTCCTGAATTCCCTGGTCGGGCCTTTCACAGGTCCAAACCCAAATCGAACGTTAAATATATATGAGTTTTAAAAAGAGTAAATGGCAACAAAAAAAAGAAAAAAAGTACTATACTTAAGGTTTTTGAGTCCAATGTACACTTCTTTTCGATTGCGTTTTAAAGATACATACTATTGGTCGGTTAGCAATTGAGGGATTTTTTTTCATTGGTCTTTACTTAAATCAATGAGTATTTTCAGATCCTTTTTTATATATATTGGTAGATACATGTAATTAATAAAGTTGTTATTTGTTTTTTAAAAAAAAAAAGAAAAGTCATTTGTATCATTGTATTTAAGACATATTATATTTGAAAAACTATAATATTGATAAATATAATTAAGAATATAACAAATAAATAACCGTTCTTAGCCGCTATGGCTCCGCCATGGACTGATGGGCTCCGCCCTAAGCCACCATGGCTTCACCATGGATTGACGAGCTCCGTCATTAGCCTCCATTGCTGTGCAGATATGATCATTTATTAATTTACATGTGAAAGTAAAGGTTTTACACATGTGTAAATATACAAATACAAACAAAATAAAATAAAATAAAAAATTCGTCAAAAGTATATCGGATAACCTTTCTAATGAAAGAAGACGAAATTTTAAGATTACTCATATAATTTTTATAATTTATCGATATACGGGTTTTGAGATAAAACATTTTGAATGAATTAAATAAATCCTATGATTTATTAAGATCAAGGGCCAAGATATGCTCTCGTATTTTTTTAAGGTTCTTAAATAACCAATCCCCAATAAATAAATATGTATATAATTAATGTATTTTTTAAAAGCAAAGAGAATTGGAAAGAAAAAAAAAAAACTATAAAATTATCAGCTAGTTTAGTATGAACTTTATGAATCGAAATTTGAAAACAATCTTAAAAAGTCTTTAATTCTTAAACATGTATCAAAATTTCTTAATAAATAACCGTTAAAAAAAAAAATCTTAATAATAAATAACATAACAATATAAAATATATCTCGTTTGTCAATTTTACATTAAATGATCACTTTAAAATTTAAATAGTCCAACCCCATAAAGTCTATATGTCATTTTCTTTCTCGCATGTTTTCTCTATAAATATAAATATATAAATAATTTTTTCTTACCATAAAACTTATCTTAATCGTTAAACTTACCATAATAATTATAAAATATTTAATAAACTAACACTTTCCATTTTTTCATTGCATATATTCCACAACTAATAATTCTCACAACACTTTATTATTTTATTTTATTTATTATATAAAAGTAATTGTAGATACGTAAAGTAGGAGTTTCTTATAACTTACCATTCTTAAGACACATTATAAATATAAAAATATGGAAACTATAAGTTTATTATTTGGAAAGTGTGATAAAATGGTAAGTTTTTTATTTGGAAAAACTTTCGAAAAGTAGAGCTAAAAGGTAGCTTTTTACCTATATATATTGCCCCTATTTTAAAAAAAAATAATACATGCACAACTCACAAAACCTTGGTCATCATCATCTTCTTCTTCTTTCGTCTACTACAAATCTCTGTTCAAACACATGACCATTATCACACATCTCAATATCTCATTATTTAATTCCCATTTAAATAATAAATACTAAATATATTTCATTAAATAATAATAATAATAATTACGAATTAACATCACTACCAAAAATTTCAACTTTGCTGATTCTCACACTTGAATATTTTTCAATCCCAACTTGCATCTCACTTTCCCTCTCTATATCTATATATATCTAGGGTTTAACACTATCATAAAATTCACTCTTGAATCACTACATTACACATTACAAGTTTTGAACTTTATGTTACAGATCTGATCTTTTTAGCATAAATTTACATACCCACAAGTATATATACAGCTATATATATAGATACAGAAATTAGGGTTAGGGTTTGGATTAGGGTTTTGATGATTTTGTGTGTGTGTGTGTGTGTGTGTGTTTGGATAAATGGGGTGCAGAGCTTCAAAAGTTGATGATTTGCCATTGGTAGTAAGGTGTCGAGAAAGAAAAAGACTGATAAAGAATGCAGCTGATTATCGGTACGATTTATCGAATTCGCATCTAGCTTATTTTCATTCACTTAAAGATATAGGTTATGCACTTTCAAGATTTGTTGATGAACAGCTTGTTATACCTTCACCTTCATTGTCATCATCAGCTTCATCGCCTGTACTTACATTGCCATCTGATTTAGGTAAAAGTAGTAGTAAGAATCATAAGTATGATAAGCATAATGGGTCGGGTTCTTCGGGATCGATCTCGATTTCACATGCTCATGATGGTGGTCATATGGGTTCTGGGTCTGATTCTGATTCTGATTTGAGTTCAGATTTTCATGGTCATGGCAATGGTCATATCCATATACATGATGATGATGAGCATGATCATCATCATTATGATGATGGTGGTTTTGAACATAAACCACGGGGATTGTCGTCGTTTAACAGGCCACGTCAGTATAATGAGATGGATATGAATGACCCGTATTTGATTAATAGAGAGATACCGGTTTATAGAGGACCTGAGCAGACTAATTGGAGTGATCCGTTCCTAAATAGCAGAGGACCAATGCCGTATCAACCTTATGGGGTGAATCCGTCTGTACTGCCATATCAGCCTCCTTGGGGATTAAACCAAACTGGTTGGGGTGGGGGTGACCCGAATGTGGTTAACCCTTCTGCGTCACAATATCAACCTCCTTGGGGGACGTATCAAGAGAATTTCGATTCTTACAATGGATATAATGGAAACCCAGGTTCAAATTCATATTCGAATCAGTATGTTAATTATATGAAAAAATCTGCCCCAGCTAGCCGTACTGTGATTCAACCAGAGGAAACAAGGGGATTTCAGGAAACATCTCAATGGGTTGATCCGTCACATTATGATCCATATGGAAGTGCATATGGATATGGCTTTTCTTATGGTGGGGGACCTATGCCACCTTCTCCCCAAGAACCTAAGAAACCCAAAAGTCCTCCACCGCCTCCTCCACCAATGGAATCTGATTATCTTAACTTTTTTGATGCATATGATAATGAATACAGGTTTAAATATGGGTATGACGAGTCAATGGGTAGTAGTCCTGATTCCAGTATAGTGAGGAAGCGGGAGGGGATTCCTGAGTTGGAAGAAGAAACAGAAACCGAGTCTCATTATGAAGATGCTGTGAAGGGACACAAATCTAGTACAAAGAGAGGTTTAGGTGAATGGAAAGAAGATAGTGAAGGTAATTCATGGAGGGAGCCTTCCAGTAGTACTGAGGATAGTTCTAGAAGAATACCAACAGGGAAAAGCGAAGGTACTGCAAAGACATCACATAGTGAAGACAATTTCATTTCAGTACCATCAGAAAATAATGAAGGGGCACATTCGGTTAACACTGAATTAGAGAAACATAGCCCCGAGACGGTTGTTTTACATAGCATGGATGAGGGTTATGAGGGTAAGAAAGAGGGAAGTTTTGATAGAGATGAGGGGTCAACACAAGAGATTGAATCCTCTATACCGAGTAGTTTGACAACATTATCTGCTCATGGTTCTCGGGATCTTCATGAGGTAGTTAATGAAATCAAGGATGAATTCGAGACTGCGTTTAGTTACGGGAAAGAGGTTGCCTTGATGCTTGAAGCTGGGAAGTTGCCTTACCAATCAAGGTTTGCTGTTCTTAAGGGTAAAGATCATTTATATTTATCACCATTATATGTAGTCATCCAATGCTTTACTATTACTATTACTATTTTCCTAGTCTTTATTAATGTACATATCTTTATCATGTTTGTGCTGCATTTGTTTCTACTCCTTTTGTTTCATAGAGAAGTATGCATCTTGAAAATGTTTTTTCATAAGCTACATGATAGATGATATGATTTGCTCATTGTTTAGTTTGTTTTGGGCCTTCCATAATCATCCCCTTTATATAAACACTTTAAATTTACATAGGTTCCTTACATGATCTCCAATCATTTCTTTTCATTATAAGAATGGATTTTGAATCTTCATGAATAACAAAACTGTTGTAAATTAGGTGATTTGTATCGACATATTTATTTCATGTGAAATAGCATATTATCACAAATTATGTTATCCTATATTTTCTTGTGCTGTATGTACTTCCTATCATATTATGCTTCAGAGTTGCTTTAAAGTTTTAAAATACATCACGGACTAATTATAAATGTCACTTTGCAGTGATCTTATCCAAGATTCTCTATCCGTTGGCGCCTTCCTCGACATCTTCATACCACCCCATACAATCTGCAAGCTCGAGGTCTCGAGTTACAAAGTTAGCAGGATCATATAATGTGGATGATGTCCCAGAAGATAGGTTTGTTAACCTTTCTTCTACTTTGGAGAAGCTATATATGTGGGAGAAGAAGTTATACAAGGAAGTAAAGGTAAGACATCATTATCATCTTAATAGTGAATAGTTATACATAAAAAAAATTGATTTATACCTAAACATTTGATTATTTATGTATCTTACAAAAAGAAACAGAACGGGTAACTATGACCATGGCTCTGTGTTTAGTAATTTTGTTACAGATTCCATTTTAGTAAATTTGGAATTGATACGTCAGGTGCTTGGTCTGGTTTTAGGATGAAGAGAGGACAAGAGTGATGTACGAGAAAATGTTCAAGAGGTTGACTGAATTGGATGCATGTGGAGAAGAATCTAATAAGATCTTTGCTGCACAGGCTTCTATGAAAAGGTTGATGATTAAACTTGATATGTCTATCAAAGCTATTGATGCCATATCTAGCGAGATACACAAAGTGAGGGACATGGAACTGCAGCCACAAGTCAGTGAGCTGATCTACGGGTATGTATTTGATTTCACGTTTCTCCCAAATTTTAAAATTGTTAATTTTTATTGGTTGCTGTTATTATCTGTATCTTAGATTTTAAAATTTTGATATGCTATTCCATTCTTGAAATTCTAAACTTCTGGCTCAAGCTGCTAAAATTGGACCCTTCCTTTTTTATAACTGCATTAGACCCGTCATTTAAAAATGACTTTTTCTTTTATTGTGCTCTCTACAGACTGATAAGAATGTGGCAATCAATTGTGAAATGTCACCGAAAGCAGTTTGAAGCCATCATGGAGAGCAGAAGTCGGACTTTAAGGGCAAACACCAGCATTGAAAGAGATTCAAGCTTGAGAACCACACTTGAGCTTGAAACAGGACTTGTAACTTGGGCCCAGCATTTAAATAACTGGATTAATGCTCAGAAATCATATGTGGATTCCTTAAACGGGTGGTTACTACAATGCATTGATCATGAACCTGAAATGACCATTGATGGTGAGGTTCCTTATTCCCCCGGTCGGTTAGGAGCTCCTCCAATATTCATCATTTGTAACGATTGGCAGCGGGAAATTAAAGGCGTTTCACAAGAACGAGTCTCCAAAGCAATGAATAACTTCGCTATGAATTTAAGGCAATTACTGGAAAGACAAGATGATATACAAAGACTTATGCTAAAAAAAGAACATCTTGCCAAGGATTTTGCAAGAAAACGTCAAAATCTTGGGCCAGAGGAACCACACGGGTCAATGGTTCCATCTGAGAGCCAAGTGGATCTGGATTATAAAGAAGCTATGAAGTTAGTTAAGAATGTTGGTTCAGGTAGTTTACAAGGTGGTGTAATTCCTATTTTCAAGGCGCTAGAGAATTTTACATGTGATGCTTTAAAAGCTCATGAGCACGTAAGACTGCAATAACAGGCTATTTGCGAGTACTTACAAGGCTAAGCTAGGAAATTTGTGAAGCTAATTGTAATGCTTATTACCAATCCACCAGACGGTTTAGGCCTATTAGTATCAGTAAATTTTAGGACCGATTTTGCTAGACTAGTGATATCGATAAATAGTACTTAGTATTAGACGATTGAGTAGAAGGACCTGTTTTGTAGAGTTGATCCAAAATGTTTAGATGGTTTAACAATTCCTTTCAGACACTACTCTTGCTAATTAATAGAATTTTTTGTACATTATAGCTTTGCTACTTTTTTGTTTAAATAAATATAAATATGCTCTCTCTCTTTTCTTTTTTTTTTATATAAATGTTATGACAAAAGCAAGATTTATATATAAGGTTTTGTATATGCCTGTTATAAATTGTAATTTTATGAATTTGTCATTTTTCAAAACAATGGTTCCACAATTCATTCAAGGATCTTTTAATATTCATATCTAATAATGTGTCCTTTTTTTATCCTCATATCATATATATGACAGTATAGTACAACAGTGTAACATGTACAAAATAATTGTTACACGTGCAGCTTACTTGCACCACATGTGTTGTTAATTGTTATACATGTGTTTAGATATTTTTAACTATAAACTTTTTAACTGACACACATGTTTTAACTTGTACACATGTATAATAATTTTAAAAGCTATAAATTTTTTAACCGGTACACATGTGAATGATCTTATTCACAAGTGTATAATAATTTTAACTATAAAATTTTTAACTAGTACACATGTTTTAACTGGTACACATGTATAATAATTTTAAAAACTATCAACTTTTTTTTTTAAAAACTATAAACTTTTTAAATGGTACACATGTTTTAATAATATAAGATTATGTGGTTACATTTAACTCGTGAACATGTAAATCGTAAAAATTATAAC
>JAOXNX010000011.1:21298197-21308429 GCA_028566075.1 Solidago caesia | reverse complement strand
TTTAAATTATTGAATAAAAGAATGAGGATTAATTAATTCATTAAGGGCAGTTTTGACATTTCGCATTGTGTAATTTTGAACAGTGGATGAGATAATCTTTAATAGGGAGTATAGATAATGAGAAAGTAAATAAATAAAGAAAGAAATTTAATATACCTATAATACTCTAACTAATTTATTAATCACATTTTCTTTATTTGTTTAGTCAAACTTCTCCTTTTATTTAATTGTCAATTTAATTTATTATATTTTATTAATTTATTATAACTTATAATAAATTTATTATAGCTTATATTTTATAATTTTAATTATGAAAAATAATAACTTTTTTAATTCATCAAAACACTATGATATCATTTTCTTACACAAATGTTTGGTTTGAAATTAACATCATTACAACGGTTCACAGGCTATGTATTATCGTTGGCGCATCAAGCAGGTACCCATTTATTAGTATATATAGGATTGACGTTTCAAGACTTGCCAAAAGACTCTGGGCAGATGCCATAACTTCAAAAGAACAAACCCTTGGTTAAGATTATAATAAAAACTACAATCATCCTAAAAGTAGTTCAGTTTCGTCCTACGATCAACCACAGAGTGTGATGGGAGGTTAAAAATCCTTTTTACAAGCAAACACAGATTGCAGTAGAGTAACAACCCACTACCCAGAGCCAGATCCAGGCATGAAGGACATGGCGTGTCTAAAATCCAGCGACTTGAGGGACTCTGGAAAATTTTTCCCTTGTGGTGGCACCCATAATCCTCCGTGCGGAAGCATAACTTGTGAGTGACCCACCCTTCCAGCTTCAGGAACTTCTTTCACTTTCTTCACATACTGAAAAAACTCTGCCACCTGTCTAGCATACCTTCATGTAGACACAAAAGATATTTGTTAAACTATTGAGCCGAGAGGTAATGTAAAATAGAAGAGTGTTGCATAAATAAAATCAGCCAACATATTGTATTGTCATTTAACATTCTTAGTTGCAGAATAGTGAATCCCGAAACACCCGTTAATTTTTATAAACCCAACATCCAAAACTTTATTCACTTTACCTATATGCTTTAAAGTTTAAGAAATCTGATTAGATATTTATGGAGTATCAAAGTTTAGAGAGAGGAACATGGAATTCTTCCTTCAGTATATATTTCTAATTAAATGACAAAGTCCAATTCACAATTTAAAAGGCATTTTAACTATACAATTATTTGAACAAATTAATATGACCATTGATCAAATTTTCAAAAAAGAAGAATCATTCGAGAAAATCAAATTTGCCCAAATGTAAAAAATGTGCAAAATGACCCTTTTCAAAACAAAACGGATGTTATTTTAACCACTTCTTTCACTGTGATATAACTTTCACTTAGGCAGAGCAGTAACATAATATTACTTGCAAACAAGTCATGTAAACAAGCCTAGAGTTATAAAAATAAATATTAAAAAAAAAAAGCATAATAACAAAAGTCAGATGTGGCCATTTTGACCCGTATACTTATGCATGGTTGGTTTGGATAATGTTTAAAATTTTCTAAGAATAAAAACATTAGCTTTCAAAAAATGGGTCAAATTGGCTGAGCTGGTAATAAGCTGCCAAAGTGTACTTTACTGAATAACCTCCTAGATGATTTTTAATCATATGTGACTAATCAAATATTAAATATGTTTTAGAAACTTCGAACAACGTTTTCCAGGTCAACAAGACCTTTGCCTGGTTTTAGCTTGTTAACCAACCCGCCAATTTTGCACCTCCAAAAAATACATTATGTGAAATGAAAGAAATTATACTGTTTTTTTGCTTCAATGTCCTTGCTAAAGTCGATGGTAGGCTCGCAGTCAAGAACCAACGCAGGTACCTGTTTGTGGCAAATGAGGTCAACAGATAATATTCAAGAAGCAAACTGTATTCGACAATTAAGAGAATAGTACCTTCTGAATGCTAGGATGCATATGATTACCCTCCAGATAAAATACACGATCTTTTATATCAGGATGTAAAGAGCTATCCATGAGAACAGGAGGGTTACTAACAGACAATACACCATGATTTCCACTTTCGAATGGAAGAAGCCAGCTCTCGTGCTTTTCATGCAGACCACGTAAATAATCTAGGCTGACTCCACCTTCCTCTGTTCTCTTACGCATCATCATGCGTTTATGGCAAGTATCGGGGCTAGCTCTAAGATATATAAAAGCATCAGGAATAAGTCCAGGAAGAGTGGAAACAACTGGGTCAAACCATGAGTCATAGATGCTGATTTCCATCTCACTCATCCACTTAGCTTCATGAACAGCTCTCACAAAGACCTATTTACCAATCACAAAAAATAATAACTACAAGTCAGTGTACTTCCCTGGCTGAGTTCTTGTCCTAACAAACTACACTGTAGATATAGAAAGATTACATAGTAATAAGCCCAGAACCCTTTTTGATTGAAATACGTTGTCTGTCTTCAATCCAGAGGTTTATGAATGGGTCATTTTGAGTTGTGTTTTCTCAAATGTGTCACATAAAAATTTGGCTGAAAGGGAAACAGGTCAGATGGGTTAATAGTTGTCCAAATTCCATTTTTTGATCCAACCTCCAAAATCATTTTTTATCCTAACACTTAGATTAGTAAAGTAGTACAACTGTTATTATATCACAAAACATTTACCATTAGTAGTTTTCTTTTCTCACATGGTCATTGGACCTTGAAATATTCTTACAAATAGCCAAGCACTTCTCAAAACTGATAAACTTGGGTAATTTTTTGGCCAAAAAAAGGAAAATGCAGGTGTGGCATCAACAGTTACAGACTATATTATAGCAGATTTCGAAAGTTGGATGGTTTCAATAACTGAGAAAGTCCAGTTACCAGATAAATACTTTATATTTGCTTATCACTCCACAGCGTGACTTTCATATAAATGAGGGGAGAACTTTGTGATAAATCGGAGAGCATACAACAAATTATAAAGTAAATACAACATTACATACCATCCTGTCACTGAAGACACTTCTCTCCATTAACCTGAGAGGCTTAATTCCACTTGCTGACTCCTTCTCCTGCATAACTCTTGTAACAAATACATAGTTCTGGAACGTGTACGCATACCTTTCTGGATCGGCATAAAAAGCATCCAATATGTTAAAGTGATCAGGTCCAATATCTTGCCATCTATCAATCGGTTCAGGAACAATCTCAACAAGATCCTGAAGCTCAAGAGTTTCATTAGCAATTCTCTGCAAGAAAGTTGTCTTGCCAACACTTATATTCCCTTCCACACAAAAAGTCAGGCGTTTCTTTTGTGGCATAACATTGTCCACACGATCATCTTTCAGCTCTTCATCCACACTTTCTTTAATGAATGTAGTTATACTCTCAGCATGGTTTCTATGTTTAATGCCAACAGAGCTACGTAAAAACTCCACCATATTCTGGTTCGATTTCCCATGGAACTACATACAAACATGGAAAAAACCCACACATTAAGCGAATTAAACCAAACTATGATTAAACATTTAAACAACACCAACCCACAAATTAAAACTAGAATCGGTAACAACAAAACTTTCACAAAGTTTCAAAGTTGTAACTAATAATCTTGTAACGACGTCTGACTTAGAGTAACACACAAGTCAAAGCCCACATGATTAACCAGTTTTAAACATTAAATAACTGTAAGTAAAACTACTTTTATACCCATGTTACTCCATTAATTTATACTACATATTATTATATCATAAAAAATAATTAAGTTTAGTCAAATATTCGACACTGCAGCACAACCAAACACTCTCTCCTCCTTTTTTAAAGCTGACATTAATAGCAAACAAGTATATATTAATAACATATTAACATAATCTATAAGACACCTGACAATATATCAATCATTCAATCCACATATTACATTATTCAAAACAAATTACCCTAGCAAAACTGCTCATATAGATACATACAGTCATACACGCGGTGTTTGGGATTGCTTATTTTTATAACAGATAAACAATGACAAACGCTCTCGGAAAAACTGCTTATCTGCTTATTTGGTAACGAACATGCACTTTAATATATACATATACCTTGTCTTTGTAGATTTTCTTAAGCTCAGCAACACCACCAATCCCATTCTTAACCAACTTCTTCAAATTACTCTGCCCTACACCCGGAATTGTCAACAAATCGAGATTCCCCGGCACCACCACCTGCCCATTCCCACCACCACCACTTAAACCACCTCTTTTTCTCCTACTATACTTGGCACTCTTCTCTCCACTGTCACCATTCTCACTACCACCATTCTCACCACCACTATTCTCACTACTAACCGCCGAAACAGTAACGTCCGAAACAGGGGCATTCTCCAAACCGGAACTATGAAACCAAGCAACGCTTTTCCCACCACCATTCCAAGCCCTAACACCACCACGACCATTACTACTATTTCCACACTGAACAGCACACCTACAATTACGCCACCTGTATCTATAGCTAGGGTTGCAAGTAGTATTAAACTTATAAGAGCTAGAACAGTTTCCATTATTAGCAAATGAAAACCTAGGGTTTCTACAAGTAACGGCGGCGGTGGCCATACCGGCGGCGGAAGGCATCGGAATGTGTTGTTGTTTGTTAAACCCTAGAAAGAGAGTTTGAGGGATAAGAAAAGGGGTTAATAAATTAGATGAATAATAAGGGTTTCCAGCACGTAGTAATTTCTGCATTTTTTTTTTACTACCATTTCCTTCTTATCTATATCTATCCATTCATCTTCTTTGTCTTTTTCCTTTGAAATTTGATTTCACTGTGTGTAATTTCTGCAAGGTGTGTGTGTGTGTGTGTGTAGATAGCTACAGAGTGATACAAGCAGGGTTTTAGCCACTTTTTGGGGATTAATGTCTAGGGTTTACTTTACTTACAGCCGAGTTACTTTTATAGTAACCGTCCTTTTAGAATTTCTGGGTTTTTAAGTTTAGTCCCTTGTAAAAGTAGTTTGGTTTAGTCTTAGATCAAACTGGGGTGTTTCTGTGGCTATTTCCCGAACCATTTCTCTGACCATGAAAAAATTTGTACACGAAAGTATAAAACCTTGTAATAAACCATTTTTAAAATGTTTAGATCTTTGATATGTTAGTTTTAAACATTATAAAATCGTTGTTGATATTTAAAAAAAAATGGTAAGTGTTAGAAATGACAAGTCGGTAATTACTTATTAGACAATAGATGATAATAGATTAGTTAACAATTACAAGAGATCGTTAATTTGGAATGCTAATACCATCTTCAGCCATGTAATTCGGTTTTTGAAAAATGACGGATGTCTGTTTGTTACGACTTATAAATAGAGGGTGAACATGTGTAAATAAAAATAGTAACATTTTAAAGTACAAGTGTTTTTCTTCTTAAAAAAATTCAAACTTAAGTGTTGCTTGCGTAATATATATCATTCGAAGATAAATTTGAAAAAAAAATGATCAGAAATGAATACCTGTGAATTAGTAATTTATCATTTTATTTGCAGGAAGTTAATATTATGTCAAAATCAAATTTCGATTCTTAAATTTAAGTTACAAGTTTTCTATACTAAATATGGTTTATATCAGCTTTGAATTGTTAAGATATACCATCAGATTGGTCATACTCATGCTATGTATTAGTACAAGTGCTCTACTACAGTCTACATACATATTGATTCGATGCAAACTTGACCCGTTTCAAGACCATATATGTGTGCGTAAAGCTATGTGATGATGCAAGTTCTCAAAGTACATGTGGCCCTCTGATTTAAATTGAACCCTTTGGAGGCCTTATGCTAGCTTACTCCTTGTGCCATGTAATGACACAAGTTGACGGTAGCATGTTTGAACGATTCTATTTACACGGGTGAAGGTGGCAGGTCCAATAACAGCCAAAACCCGACACAATCATCAGAGTCTAAGCTATCTTGGATAGCTAGAAAATGTAAACCTCCACTTTCTTTCTTTGCTGCTTCCCATGCTTCAGCCTCACTTGAAGTCACTGGTGATTTCTTGTAGGAGGCATATACATAACGTGTGGAAATCCCAACAGATAGAACCAAATCAGCACGGGCTAAGTCAGTTTCAACTGAACACACTTCTAAGCCGTTCATCCAAGCTGCATGGACATATAATTGGTGTAGCCTTTTAGACTACTGTACAATATATAGCAGAAAGAGTCAAAACATAAGTGTTACCAGTTCTATGGGTGTTGGACACTGGGACTATCGAGTGTCAAACCGACACACTTTTCAAATTCAAAACTAAAATCAGTATGCACTTTTCTACACAAGTAACACCATTGTTTTGTTCGTTCCTGGTATTCTTCATCAAGTTTATTGCAACTAAATTTTCTAAAGATATATCAAAAGAGGCGTACCCATATTAAAGACAAACTGTCGTCCACCTGACCTCAAAACTAAAGTTGCAGGTGTTTTTAATGGAAGCAGTAGAAAGTGAAATATGTGTTATGACAGTTTCAAACATAAATGCAATTTTTATTGCTAGTTCGGTCAGTATAACCTTAATAGTTATATGTATGCCTGCAATAGCATTGCTAGTATATTCCGGGGCTTAGACGTGGCAATTTCAACCTAATATCTTTTGCGCATCAACTATTTATAAAAAGCGAAAATCTGTTAGTGGGTCAACCTGACAAACCTGTCTTTGCCCACACTAAAGATCTTTTTGTTTCAAACATGCCCATATTGACCCATTACCCAACCCGACCGACCCACCCATTTTGTCAACAGAAACTTATGTACCAACCTGCCAATGGTCTCGCACGTGAAGATGCCACAGCCAGTCCAGGAATCAACGTCTTGTCATCGATTTCAATCCCCAACAAATCCAGATCCAGAGTTGCACCAAATCTAAATGACTTTTCTAGTGATGCTAGCTCTTTCTTAACATCTGCAAATTAGAAAATCAAATACCAAATGACAAGTCTCATTAAACTTTACAAAAATATGGTACTCTGGTCACCAAAATAAATTCCGTATTACAACTACATTTGTGTGAACAAACAGTAAGTTACATCGAGATAATTTCATACGTGACCATCTTTCTCAAAAGTACATTTGGTAGCAGGGGCGGAACTACATATATATTAGGGGTAGCCCGGGCTACGGGTCTGTTAAATCCATGTAGTTCAAATTTTTTGAAAAATGATGTATTTTTTATTGGTGCTACGGGTCAAATAAATATGGGATACCGGTCAATGTAACCAACTTTAAACTTTCGAATGATTTTCCTATCAATAAAACTTATAAAGATGTACTTATACAACTAAATGAAAAATAAAAAATATCAAAAGTCCCAAAAATTATAAAAACCCGCTAAAAATAGCCAAAAATCCTTTAAAAAATGCTAAAAATCGTAAAAATTTAGTCGTTATCGTTGTTATCGTTACTTTATGCCGATACAAGACTAATGAAAAAAAATTGTGCTACGGGTCACTTTCGATTCTGGTTCCGCCACTGTTTGGTAGCCCTGAATCTTTTACATATGCGCGTGCACACACGCACGCACACATATTTAAAGGTCATGTGAATTTACCTGAAAAGGGTAACTGAACAAAAGCCCATTTTTCTCCATACAAACTATCGGGAAGATCCATTGGAAAAGGGTTATCAAGTGCAAGGAGTGGCTTGGATCCTTTCTGGAAACCAGGATGTCGTTTATATACAGTCTCATAGCGGTCTTCCAGCCAAAGAAGGAGAGATAAACACTGAAATAAGTATACAAACTGATAAATGCCATATTTTGACATATCAATAGTTTCGAACATAAATGCAATTTTATTGCTAGTTCGGTCAGTATAAGTGTATAACCTTAATAGTTATATGTATGACTGCAATAGCATCGCTAGGATATTTCCCAGGATTAAATTAGATAATCACTTTCTTTCAATAGAATAATAAAAAGAGAAAAAAGACACACACACACAAAAACTTCCACCTCAACTGAGGTTATATTGGACTGCTTTCCAATTTCAAAATTAGCATGCATCCTGGCCTCTTAAAGAAAACATTGATTGTTATATCAAAACGGTATAATGAAAGACCAAAAACCGGTTTACGGCTGTCAATATCAGTTTAATATTCCACAAACATAGTCTATCTGATCTAGAAAGTTGCATTGTACCCCTTAAACCCCAAAAAATGCAAAACTTATAATTTTTTATTGTCCAAATAACATGCAATATTTCCATTTCCAGGAAGATTTTAACCCAAATATATTTATTCAGTTATTTGTCCATCAGCAAGCATCACAAGACACCGATGATATTGCTTATACACACATTTAAAGGAATCCTCCTCTACTCCCTGAAAATGATTTATTATCACCATCCACAATAGACAAGTTTATACATACCAGTCCGATATATAAGTGTCGTTCCACAAGGAAACCAAACATACTTTTTACCAACATGCCTACATTTCCATGGGCAAAAAGATAAACAACTATCACATGAGCCACAAAGGATTACACTAGTCACTTACAAAAAGTTATACTATAAACTATAGTATAAAATATAAATAAACTATATAACACGTACCCGTTTGCTAGGAATCGGTTTTATACCAAGCTCTTTACATGCTTTAGTAATAATTGTCTGCATTTGTGACCTACAACCATATCATAAAACAAAACAACAATCGAAATTAACTGTTAATAAACAACAACAACACATAAATAACCAAAATCAGTAAACAACAATAATCACCTAAAGAAACGGATCTTTTCGGGCAAAGGCACATCCAATTCATCACAAATGGAGACAATAGCATCTTTCAAAGTGATACTATTGATAACATTATTAGGAAAATACTTTGTATATTGAAGAGACAAAGAACTATCACAAGCAACAAGTTCCCATATCTTTTTCCCTCTAATATCAAGAATAGGCCTAGAACAAAAATCAAGTTCCCATTCTGTTATGCTTTCCGGGTCAGTTTCCGGGTCAAGATAACTTGTTTCTGAGTTTGGGTCATCATCATTTTCATCAATGGATTCAACGGGTGAAGAAAGTGAGCTGCTTGAAAGTGAGTTGTGTTGAAAAGTGAGAATCTTGGATGGTTTTTGAGTGAAAATGGGAAGTGTTTGGATTTTGATGATGGAGTGAAATGGGAGTTTGGTGTGTTTGATTGCTATTGTGTTGTTAATGGTGAGACTAGCCATGTTAAAGGTGAGGCTAGTCATTGAATGGTTTCAAGTGATTTTAGTTGTGTTGTGAGGAGTTCATGTTCATGTTCATGTTGGAAATGAAGGTTGGTTACTGGCCACAAATCATGTAACTATATCCTTCAAACCTGTTGATGGATAAAGTACAGCATTTCTTTTATTTATTTATAGCTATTATACAGTATTTTATAAAAAATATTACTCGTATATTTTTATTAATCAATATTAAAGAGACGCGATAAACTAACAATCTTTTTTATCCATTTATAACAATATTTGTATTATATGGTTGTATTGTACAACTGTTTGATGCAGTTTTTGTTGTGAATAGATAAAAAGTGTTGTGAGTTTATCACTACCCTTAATATTAAAATGTGTATGTGATATGATCAAGGTTTTAATTTTTTTTTAAATAAATATGTAAAATAGATACGAACTTTTATCGTATTAATTTTAAATATGAATGAACTTTCAAGACTATACATTATTTCTAAATGTATATGTGTATATCATTGACCATATATCAACATCTAGATTTATTAAGAAAAACGTATAGTTAATAAGTGATTCATTAAAAGAATAAGTTTTTTAAGTTGATAGGACTAACGACATAAGCAAATGTTAATTAAGTGAAATTGAACCTTATTTACCCGCGTATTACGCGGGACAATAATCTAGTTAAAAGTATACTAACATAGTGCCAGTGCAATGTACCGAGCCAGGATATATATTTTAAGTCGTAAAAAATTGTTAATATTGGATGAGAAAAATATAGTGATATGCTATGCTATGATGGATTGATGGGTAGTGTTTATCTGCTAAAAAAAAATAAGTTTTAACATTATTCCTTTTTCTAGTATTTGATTTGTAATAAATGTTTGTCAAAATTAAGATTTTTTTTTTAATTTTTTTTTTTGTAAGGCAGAAAGATATATTATTTACATGACTGCTAGCAAATGCTAAACAATCCTAAGGTACAATACATGAATAATTACATAATGAAAGGAAAAGATTATAGTAAGGAAATATCTAAATATGAAGAAA